>VZSF01011041.1:20526-72763 GCA_013398295.1 Chionis minor | reverse complement strand
GGTTTGTTTCTAATTTTTTTTTTTTTTTTTTTTTACTGTTTTGCAGCCCTGTACTAGCCAGGCAGGGAAGTAAACAATATTGAAAGGAGAAATTGTTTTGTTTTTGAAATCCTGTCACTGCATTTATGTTCCTGAGTCACCATTAATAACATGTTTAGCCTACACAGTAAAAATGGTATCATGAAAAACAATAACAATTTTATCACATATTTCCTAGCCAAGACAAACCTGAGAACGTATTCTAAAATGCATACAAACACTAATAACCATTAAATTACAGTAGGTTTCTTTACACTAATGAGGGTATCTCATTTTAGTTAATCTGTTTCATGTAATGCCAAAAATATTCTTATAAAAATATTGTCCAAGTTCTAAAATCACTTTCTGAATTTGCATACAGGCTTTAAAATATCTGTAGCAACGGTTGTGATATAAAATTTGGGAAGAACATCTCAAATACATTGAAAGTCTCTAGCAGTTCCTGTCAACATTTTAAAATGACATAGTTTGTGTAGGATAATATATGGCTTTACCTGACAGGTTCATCTTATTATAATGATCTTAAAGACATACTATGAGCTTCTCTCTGCACAGTTATAAATATATGTCAAATTTCTCTACTTTCCTCTATTCCTTTCTGTTATCTTTCTCTTTAGTAAAGTACTGCCTCATGTTTCTTACATATTTAGGGAGTTAACCTTTACTGTTTCCAATTATTTTCCAGTGAAATACAGTACTTGAAGTAATGTACATAATCATAACATTTATTTTAAAGCATTTTACTAGTGCAACTGAACTTTTGAACTCAGATGTTGATTATTTGGAAATTCTTTACTGAGGTAATTTGGCTTTATAAAAAGCTACCAGTAGTGTTTGAATAGTAAAGAATTCCTGTAACAGTCTGACCAGTTAGTTTTAAGATTAAAAATTCTGTGAAAAGCTAGGATGTCAGGCCCATAGTTTAACAAGCAATGTGCTGTCTGCTATTTTCTTTCTTTTCTGTTCTACTAATACTTTCCAGTTCTTTTCATAATACTCTTCTGACAGGGAGCTTGCTTCTCATTTCTATGCTTGCCCAAGCCAGAATGACACTTTTTGGTAAACTGGCGATTTAAACTCCTTTATTATTCTGCATTAAACTGCTGCAGAATGCCAGTCAGGCATTACAATTTTTTTCAGTCCAGCTGTGCTGAACTACAAGTAGATATGAAGTAATTGACCTTGTTGTTCACTGAATTGTACAATGCTTTGCTACCTACTGTTTTGTGCCACTCACTTCACTTCATGCATCTCCACCAGTCATGACCTTTATGGTGGATATTACTCTCCAACATAGACAAAAAGTGCCTTTACAAAACTAAAACATTAACCATGAACAGCACAGCATTTGGCAACAGAGAGGCCAAGCAAACCTGCAGTACTAAGATTAGAGATTCTACATGAGATTTTTCCAACAGGCGCAAAGAACAAAAGAATTGCTTTTATGAAAATAAACACTTGAAAATCTCCAGTGGACAAGTTAATCCTTCCTATTGTCCCTGAAAGATGTGATGTTTTCTTCTGTAGTTGGGAAAACTGGACATATTGAAAGTACTATTCAGAACAATAAAAAAAAAAAAAAAAAGGAAAAAAAAAAAAAAAAAAAAAAAAAAAAAGAGAAAAAAAGAGAAAAAAGAGAAAAAGAAAAAAAGTGGTAGAAGCAGTCCAGTTGGCTAAACTCTATAGAATTACCACAGGATTTAATTTAGCCTTAGGGAATTGCTAATCCCTTTCAATAGTAGAGACTGTTAAAAATATAAATCCACAGTTTATTAAATAAAGCCAACCACTTACATATGTATTTTATTTTAATTCTAACAGAGGGAAAAAATGTAGGGGCTAGAATGGAAACATGTATTTATTCCTCTTTAATTTCCTGGTTGCTGGAATATGACACAAGATATCGGCAATAATCTTTCTGAAGATACACGTGCAATTTTTAAAATATATATGAGACAAACTTTGTCTTGGGTGTACCTGCATAGCACAGCAGCTGTAAGAGAGAGGAGTGAGAAAAATGTGAACAGCAAGGTGAGAGAAGTAGGAGCTGGAGGAGGTGCTCCAGGCACAGAAGCAGAGATTCCGCTGCAGCTCGTGTAGGAGACCATGCTGGAGCAGGTGGATGACACCAAACTGGGAGGACTCGCTGATGCACCAGAGGGCTGTGCTGCCATAGAGAGGGACCTCATCAAGCTGGAGAAATGGCTGAAAGGAAACTCATGAAATTCTACAAGGGGAATTACAAAGTCCTGCACCTGGAGAAGAACAACTTCATGCACTGGTACATGCTGGGGGCTGACTGGCTGAGAAAGAGTTTGGCAGAAAAAGATCTGAGAGTCCTGGTGGATATCAAGTTGAACATGAACCAGTAGCATGCCCTTGTGTCAAAGAAGGCTGATGGTATCCCGGGCTGCCTTGGGCAAAGTATTACCAGCAGGTCAAGGGAGGTTATCCTTCCCCTTTATTCAGCACTGGTGATGTCATACCTGGAGTACTGTGTCAAGTTCTAGAATAAAATTAGACTATAAAGGACAGGACAGGACAGGACAGGACAGGACAGAATAGAATAGAATAGAATAGAATAGAATAGAATAGAATAGAATAGAATAGAATAGAATAGAATAGAATAGAATAGAATAGAATAGAATAGAATAGAATAGAATAGAATAGAATAGAATAGAATAGAATAGAATAGAATAGAATAGAATAGAATAGAATAGAATAGAATAGAATAGAATAGAATAGAATAGAATAGAATAGAATAGAATAGAATAGAATAGAATAGAATAGAATAGAATAGAATAGAATAGAATAGAATAGAATAGAATAGAATAGAATAGAATAGAATAGAATAGAATAGAATAGAATAGAATAGAATAGAATAGAATAGAATAGAATAGAATAGAATAGAATAGAATAGAATAGAATAGAATAGAATAGAATAGAATAGAATAGAATAGAATAGAATAGAATAGAATAGAATAGAATAGAATAGAATAGAATAGAATAGAATAGAATAGAATAGAATAGAATAGAATAGAATAGAATAGAATAGAATAGAATAGAATAGAATAGAATAGAATAGAATAGAATAGAATAGAATAGAATAGAATAGAATAGAATAGAATAGAATAGAATAGAATAGAATAGAATAGAATAGAATAGAATAGAATAGAATAGAATAGAATAGAATAGAATAGAATAGAATAGAATAGAATAGAATAGAATAGAATAGAATAGAATAGAATAGAATAGAATAGAATAGAATAGAATAGAATAGAATAGAATAGAATAGAATAGAATAGAATAGAATAGAATAGAATAGAATAAACAAATGTTTCAGTTGGAAGGGACCTACAACAATCATCTAGTCCAAATGCCTGACCACTTCAGGGATGAACAAAAGTGCCAAGTAAAAGTTACAGCATGATATTAAGAGCATTGTCCAAATTCCTCTTAAAACACTGACAGCCTGGGGGCATCAACCACCTCTCTAGAAAGCTTGTTCCAGTGTTTGACCAAGAAATGCTTCATAATATCCAGTCTTAATCTCCAGTGACATAACTTAGAACCATTCCCATGAGTATCACTGGATACCAGGGGGAAGAGATTGGCACCTCCCTCTCCACTTGCCCTCAGGAAGCTGTAAAGAGCAACAAGGTCACCCCTCAGCCTCCTTATCTCCAAACTAGACAAACCCAAAGTCCTTAGCTGCTCTTCATAGAACATTCCTTCCAGTCCTTTCACTATCTTTGTTGCCCTCCTCTGGATGCTTTCAAGGACCTTCAGATCCTTCTTAAATTGTGGGGCACAGAACTGCACACAGGTGAGTCTGCACCAACACTGAATACAGCGGGATAATCACCTCTCTTGACAGCCTGTGTTTGATGCACCCCAGAATGCACTTTTCCCTCTGGGTTTTCAGGGCACACTGTTAGCTCATATTGAGCCTGCTGTCAACCAGAACCCCCAGATCCCTTTCTTGCAGGGTCAGTTCTTCGCTTAGTGCACTGTGAACCTGCTCATCCCATGTTTGGGCAATTTGTCCAAAAGGATGCTGTGAGGAACAGTATCAAAAACCTTACAGTGTTGTGCTCCTCAGTACAAGAGAGATATGGACATACTGGTCAGAGTTCAACAAAGGGCCAAGAAGGTGATTAAGGGGCTGGAGCATCGCTCTTATGAACAGCCTGATGAACAGACACCTAGGCAAGATACCTGAAAACATTTTTTTGTTTTAAACTAACTAAAAACCTCTCTTTTTAGGTCTATCTTACTCTTAGTATCTTTCATATTTTTTCACCCTTATTGTACTATTTGTGCTTTCATTATGTAAAAATGAAACAAAGAAGTCCCCACAGCCCAATCTTTTTCTCCTCTTTCCCTTTTTAGCTTCTAATCTTCTTTGTTCTAATCCTTGTGCCTTCTGATAGTATTTATGACTTCTTTTGCTAATTTCCTCAGACCGTATTTTTTCTGGTTTTGGTTTTGTTTTTGTTTCTGTTTTTTTTTAACACAGAATGTAGGAAAAGAGAGAAAAAACAATTATATGACCTCCAGATGTTTCCTCTAACCTCAAACATTCTGTGATTCTGATGTCTCAGGAGACTGAAGAACAAAGGAAGCGTATTTACTCTACCACCAATGAGTTACCAGAGCAGCAGACATTAGGCTTAATAAAATAAGACCACCACCTATTCTCTAGGGAAAGCACGCTCATACATATTCCTCCCCAAAGCCCTATTCAGTGTAGCTTTCCCAATATTCATAGTAGAGGTGAATTAGCACTGTCAGACAAATGATAAAACATGCAATATTGTCCTCTCCATTGCAAACTGCAAATCTGGACTGTCCTAAATCTATATAAGGCTTTTATGTACATCTTGAAAGCATAGAAGATCAGGAGCCTATGTCTGATCCAAATTGTTGTAACCACCGCTGAAAGGGCAATCTGTGTTTCAAACAAAATTTTGAAAGGCAGCATATGGATAATGAAGCAGTAGTCAATTGATAAAAAGTGCAAAATAGAACAGCCAAACTACTCTTACTTAAAGAATAACTAAGTAATTAATAAGATTATGGAGATGCAGAGGTAACAATAGTGTAACACAGTAAATACTTAGTTACCATATGAAAATAAATGTGATTCTGAATAGAAATGGATTGCTATTTTCAGATTTTTTGGGCTTTTTGGCGTAGAACTGCAATATAGGAAATGATAAACACGTAGAATAAGCAGTGTCAAACTACATTTTTGTGGATTACATTCTTCTTTTTTTTTTTTTTTTTAATAAAAACTGTGTCACCCTGTCTAGTCTAGGTGACTGTGCACCAACCTTTTAGTTTTGGGGGTTTTTTTAACCTGCTCAGTGTGAGCCAAATGTTGCAGAAATCTCTTTCAGGCTCCAACCAGAAAAAACAAAACAAAAAAACCCAAACCAAACCAAACCAAAACAAAACAAAACTCCAACTCCTTGGCATTATTGCTTGTTACAAGATAAAGGAAAGAAGATTCTTAGAGTCCCTTTAAAACAAAACAAAACAAAAAACAAAACAAAACAAGCAAAAATAAACCAGGGGAGATAAGTAAAACAGAAAAGGACGAGCAAATAACACCATGTTGTATTTTTCTACTCATTACAAGTTTTATAAGAGAACCTAAACTATTCTTGTGTACTTCGAGAAGGATATTTCCACTAGAAGCATATTTCTACTAGAAGGAGGTAAAGGGACTCCGTTCTGACATTGTAGGTTATTCTTGCTCCACAGACTTATCAAATCTCAATACTCACAAGGCCAAATTCAACGCACGGAGTATTCCACCTTACATGGGACTATGAATGAAGAGGAGCAAGGCAGATAATTATTTTTTCCTTATTCAAAAATCGCTCTCACAGATGTTCTCATTGAAAAACACCATCCATTTCTCAGTTCATACTTAGATAACATTTCTATGCAGAAATATTCCATAAAGTCTAGGGCTCTGCAATACTTTCTGAAAATAGAAGCACATGGTTCAATTTATATCTGAAGATCTAGTTTATAATTCCATGCATCTAAATATAAGGCTTATTAGGAATTAGCAGTTTTATTAGCATAAGAAATCCTTAGCTGCTTATTGTTCTTATCATGGATTTTGAATACTAGTTAAAACTTTTTTTCTTTTTTCTTTTTTTTCATCAGTCAATTGAAAAAGTCATTTTCTATGTAAATACCAATTTTAGGAGACTTTTTTACAAATTCGTCTGAATTTGTTCCTCACCTCAATATAAAATGTAGTGGCTTATTTTTGCTTCTTTCCTTGACGGGCCTGAAGGCTGTTAAACCCATATTACCAATTAGACCTTCAGAGCAAACTGTGGAGATACAGCTACTTACTAGCTTTACAAACATAATGTAGTTCCAAAACTGTTTGGGATATGACATACTTTACATCTAATTTTTAAAGTTTTTTCATAACAAATCCTTTATATCCAACAAATTATTGGAATAATTGCCACTAATTTCTGAAAAATTGTATCTAGAATATCTAGGAGTCATTAACATTGTTTAGTAAAAGAATATGTACTATTGTAAATGAAAGCATGTATGAATACAATAAGGCCCTATAATTCTTATGCTACAAAATGTCTTCAACTAAAAAACGACTTCCGTAGTATTACCACAAATTTAAAACAACTTTATGTATCAGACTGTCAAGAGTTAACACAGCATTTTATTTCATCTCTTATAACAAAAAAAAAAACATAAACTAAGAAACAAAGCATTCCTTAATGTTTTAGTTATTGAAGTGACCCAATATAAACTTAATCTTGACTTTGCTTTGACTTGTTTGCACGTTATTCATTTTCAAGAAATGAAGGAATGTGGTCTCAAAACCAAAGCAGGAAGCCTAGAAAAAGCAGATGATGATGGTTCTGACTAACCACCGAATCCTTATGCTGTTATCTTTTTTCTTAATTTAATGGAAGTAGGATTGTTCACCTCAAAGAATGTGCCATGTGCCTTGCTTAATAAATGTTAATAAAAGGCTTAGACACTTGGAAAAGTTATATTTAAATGCCAAATATTATGATAAATAGCATTCTTCATTTTATGCAGAAAATTATATTCAAAATCTCATTTCTCTACAGTACACTGGCATATCCAATTTCTAGACTAATAGTATTCTATATGGAATGCATAAGTGTTCCACAGAATAAAACAACACATTATTCTTTTTCTTTCAAAATATATCACACATTTTTACAGTAATTTTGACAGGACTCAGAGGGTTAGAAACATAACATACTTGACCATCTCCCTTTTATCATTTACCACATGGCAGATTTATCTACTTTGAATAAACAAATCTGACGTTCCCAAAGAATGCAGACATGAAAATAAATGAGCCTGAAGTAAGCTGTTGCATAGAATAATAATGTGACTTCAGAATGATCCTAATCTTTAAAACCAAGGTATTAATTAAATAAAAAGTAATGGCATCTCAACAAAAGCTGCACTCATTTTAAATGACAGCACTAAAACTGGCCGGTGATAGTAGTCACAAGATGTCCATCATGTTTATGTACGTGAAGTATATGCCTTCACAGAAGCATCAAGTGCCTCTTAATATCATCTGTATAATATTTGCTTGCAAGATTTTAGAAACTGATAGAGCCTTATGCTTTAAACATGTCACTGGGAAAAGTATCAAAAACTCACTGTTCAGATTCCCAGGTTATCTGTTTTACTTGGATCTATAAGCTTCAGTTGTATTTTAATCTGAGTTTCTGAATGATGTTCTAGTGAAAGAAAAACCTGTGGAAATTTTTTACCATGAATTATCTTGGAGAAAATTTTTGTTTCAGCCTTGGCTGCCCTTCCTGAAACCTATACTCTACAAACTCCCTGGAGATAATCCTGTCTCTGGAAGTAAAACAGTAAGATCTGTTTTCAGTATGCTTTCCAATCAATTTCCTAGTAATTATTTCCTTGTAGATAAAATGTTCTTTTTTTTGTGTCGATGTAGATGCCTATGTTTGTACTTCAGTGTTTACTATGCACACCTAGAGCATTCAGACTGGAAGCCTTTGGGCAGGAGAATGAACATCTTATTCCAGTAAAGAACTAAAGAGGAGAGCTCATTCAGACCCCCTCTTAGTTCCTTTGCCCAGATCATGGAAGTTGGGTTCAAATGTGTGTGTGTGTGTGTGTGTGTCTGCGCCAGGGTGTACATGGAACAGGAGGCTCAGAACTGTTGGCATATGTCATTTGTAGTAAAAGTAAACCTTTTTGTTCTTTGAATATATATTACCCTTCCAGCAATTACTAAGCTGGGGTATTTACAGTCCATATGAAGTAAAGATAAAAACCCAAAGTCTGCTTAAGGTAGGAAAGACACTGTGATGACAACTGTATTAACGGGTGATTATGCTCTTTCTCAGAATGCATCATAGTGCTTGCCAAGAATCATTCCTGAAGACACTAAAGTAATGGAACGAGACAAACAAACACAGAACTATGGGTGTATAAAGCAGATTCCCACATATGGGAACATCTGTGAATGCATTGGAGTTACACAACAGTCTTGGGGATAATTAAAGGCCAGCAAGAAGTATTTTTGAGGGTAAGCATGATTTCCAAACAAAATCTATAAAATTGTTTTCCTGAAAACCCTTCTTGCTTGTATTAATTTCTGAGTTGTAAGAAGTAGTTAATGGCAACAAGCAATACCTTCCAACACAGTATCCTTCTGCAAAAAATGCGTCACCTGCTTGAGAAAAGACCTGGATTCTGTTAATTCATAAAGAATAAGGGAACACTTTTTCAGCACTTTGAAACACTCTTCAACAGTTTTGTAATTGAACAATGAAGATCACAGCTGTTTCCTAAAAGGAAAAACCATATAAGATAAAGTAACTGCTGAATTATTCCTGAAAAAACAGTTAATTCTGGCTGCTCAGAGAGAAGAAGGAATAGAGAGCATTGAAACAGAAGTTGAAGTACTACTGTAAGAAATATTTCCTCTATAAATCACCTTGCTACTCACAGATGCACTGAAACCTTTCTCCTATTCATCTCTACACTTTCAGAGCATGAAATATTGGGTCAGAATTTTTTGAACAAGTTTGAGGCAGAAGGTGTTGTTTTTCCAGCACAAATACATCATCCTTTGTTAGTAATCATTGCCTTGTGTTCTCAACCTCCTGCGTTATCCAATGTACTGACCAGCATGACTTCTGTTGAGTCAGCCTGGATATTACCTCCATGGCATTTACCTGCAGAATACCTAGGAGGGCAAGGTTTGCAAGAAGGCACTTTTCATCAGTAAAAATTATATATAATTTTCTGTGTAAAAGATGAGCTTCTGAGTATGCAAGTTTCTCTCCAGTCATAATCCTACAGCCCCATAATACAGTATTGACACTGTTAATAAAAAGGGTTGCAAGCTTCATAAAGAGTTTGCAAGGCCTCAGGACTGAGGTTTGACAGGCTGCTTCTGTCATGTCCTGGTTTGAGCTAAACAGGACCAGTTTTCTACTCAGTAATTTTACTTTTTAGCTAGGCCCCTTCTAACTGCTGACATTAACAGCATGTTGTGCAGAAAAACTGTTTGCTCTCAGAGTGATAAGATCGATGTTTGTAGTTGATGCCAAGGCATGGGATGTAGAGAGGCTCCTGCTTATATGTATTGCTATAACAACCAAGGGCAGCCAGCTTTGTTATTTGCCCCATTGAAGGGTTGGAAGCAGAAAAGCACAGACGGGTCCCACCTGTGGAGAGGAGCGGACAGGACAGGTGACCCAAAACTAACCAACAGGATATTCCACCCCATCTGCCTCATGCTTAGCGTAAAAGCTGAGGGATCAAAGGGTCAGTCCTCTTTCTTCAATGGCCAGCATTTGAGGAGAACTCTGTTCATCTGCCTCTGATCCCAATCCATGCATTCCTGAATCCAGATCCAGAATCCAGTTCCATCCTGATGCTGAGTCCAGTCTGGGACTTTCCCAGTGCCTGTCAGTGGCATGATCATCATCCTGGGAGCGTGATACAGTTTTGTACATCATTATTTCCTTTTTATTATTTTATTATTAATAACTTATTAAAATCACTAGTTCCTTCTAAACTCTTAAGTGCCTTTCTCTGNAGCATTTGAGGAGAACTCTGTTCATCTGCCTCTGATCCCAATCCATGCATTCCTGAATCCAGATCCAGAATCCAGTTCCATCCTGATGCTGAGTCCAGTCTGGGACTTTCCCAGTGCCTGTCAGTGGCATGATCATCATCCTGGGAGCGTGATACAGTTTTGTACATCATTATTTCCTTTTTATTATTTTATTATTAATAACTTATTAAAATCGTTTAGTTCCTTCTAAACTCTTAAGTGCCTTTCTCTGTCTCCTTCCTCTCCTTGGAGAGAGAGGTGGTGAAGAGCATCTGTCATTCATCTCAGTGCCCAAGCAGGCCTAAACCACAACAGATTTATTGGCACACAACATGGGGCACGAGCAGGGCTCAACCAGGTCTCTGACAGATTGAATTGTTTGAACCACGATATGTCTAAACTTTTTTTTCAACTGCCTGATTTTGCAGTAAACACCTTTTTTAATTGGCCAGGTGTCTGTGGTTAATCTGGTTTATTTTGTTTATCTTTGTATGGTGGAGAATAGAGAAACCACAGTGGTTTTATGACTAACATAATCATGCTGTATTGGGAAATACAGGCCTGGCATCACAGCTGAGACCTCGGGAAATGGAGGTGCAGGATGTGTCACAGAGGTGCACAGGCACAAGATGATAAGAGATGAGGCACAGGCTGGCATTGGAGACATCACGGCTGTGACCAACTCACCCATGGTCAGTTAATACAAACCTTAAACTGAACAAAACTTATTTGAGGAATAATAAAAACAACAATGAAATAGTTACTGATATACATAGAAGGCATTACACATGGTAAGTTCAGATGTAAAGTGGGGCTGCAGACCAATGAAATAAGGAGCAAAGATATAAAAGCATGCAAGAAAACATAATAGTGACCCCAAGTGGATACGAGAGTGAGAAAGAAGAAAACATCAACATGAACTACGTGAAGACCTCCAAGTGCTGACAACTCATCATAGCACCACCACCACTAACACTGAAATAAGACTATTGACCTTCGTACTCAGAAGAACAGGGGATAGGTGAATAGCTAGGGAAAGGGATAGAAACTGAATGTACATATAAAAATTTTAACTGTATTCTTACAGTTAAAACTCTTAAGAGTTTTTCTGAAAAGAAGCGTATTCTTTATTTTCCTGGAATAATCAGATCTGAGGTAGTAATGATTCTTGGATTAGGCTCTAAAGATTTGAATTCTACTAGCAATCTATTCTTGACTTTTTATATAAGGTGTTTTTCCCCTTTGCCTGTAAACAGGGTGTTGAGCATAACACAGTCAACATAGACTTTTTGATACATCTTCTGCTTCCAGAATATCCCCCCTTTCTGCCAATGTCCAAGACACATGAACCCTGTAGCACTGCATCATGATAGCCTCCTAAGTAGGGATGTCTCGAGAAATCACAATAACAAGTCAGAAACAAGTAAACAAAAATCTATCCCATTAGTGAAAAACAAAAAGCAATTCATACAGCAAAAACTAAGAATAAATATTTACACCTAGGCTAAAGTCAAGTTAGGAGACTATTTTCCTGGGAAGATAATTCCAAAAAAAGAGAAAAAACACATCAAAGTACGAAAGAGGGTTGAGTCCCTAGCCATAGTTACAAATCTCTGAGAACTCAGCAGTCTTGTCCATGTCATGTCTTGCAGTCATGGGTACTGAGTCTCTCTCAAATGGCACCTAATACTTAGGCAACTAAAGACTACCTGTATTCACTAGTCAGCAAAACAACTTTCTGGAAGCTACCTCTATGTACAACCACCATGATACAGGATCTTCAAGAGACCTACACCCTTCTGTAAAGACTGGTGGAAATGGGAGTCCTCACTCAAGGGCATTTAAAACAACATTTGACACTGATGTTTAAGGAACTGAATCTTGTCCTGAGTGAGTGTCCTGCAGTGTAAGCAGAATAGTTCTCTTGTACCTACTGCTTATATTTGGACTTCAAAATACAGGTATCTTATTATTGAACAGAACATCACTAAGGAAAAGAAGACTTGCTTCAAATAAGCTTTTGATTTTTTATCTAAACTGGAACTTCTATTATTTGTAGATTCATTAATTACTCATTCACACCCAAAGCTGTGCTCTTACATAGCAGATAGTATTTCATATAAAAATGATTGACATCTTTACATGTGAAGAAACATGAAAATGTATATGAAGAAGAACCTAAGTGAAATAGCTTCATTTTAAAATCCATTTCTACAGATTACATTTTAAGCAGCCTGGCATAGGGGCTAAAGCAATAGTCAAAACTACCAAACCAAAGACATTTTCCACAGAAACATTAAAATAAATCCCCAAAACAAACTCCAAAGAAACAGCCATTTACTGGATTAAAGCCTCCCTCTATATGAAAATCTACTGAACAAATCTTCACTATAAAATCATCCACTGGAGTAAAAACCTGTACTATAGAAATCAGGATAGGGATGAGTAATAATTGTATTGAAAGTGTAAGCACATTTTGGAAAATATTTTCATGTCTTTTAAAGTTTTTACAGTCAGTTCAGCACAGTTTCAAATATGTAAAATACGGTTTATGATCACTAGTGTTCTCATCCTGAAGCAGCATTTTCCTGGCTCAAACAAAAGGAGGATCACAACTGTTCTGGTAGTGAGACCTCAATGATTAATTTGCCCTATGCAATGATGCATTCATCCATCTACTTATTTAGTTATAAAAGCTTAATTGAGCTTTCCACAAGAATTGCAATATTTTAGAACCTGTATTACAGGGCATAATAAATATAATTGTGATGCTTTTGCTGGTACTACAGAAATAAGTACATTTCCAGAAACACATTTTGAAATATTCCTTCTCCCAAAAGACTAGCTGGAAACAGGATAGGAGCAAGAAGTAGGTAATGTCCCTTCGGTTGTGATTACCGAATAAAAACTGGACCTTGGATGCCTCCCTCCTGCCTTACAAATGGGAATACATCCTTGCTCTCTAGAGAGCATCTCTCCACTCCACATGGGAAGAAGCTATGTGGTTACACTGAACCAGAAAATAAAGTAAATATGAATCCCACCTTAAAGTTCATTACATTATCATTAAAATTACCCAGAAATATACTCTCCATAAAATATATTTTTTCTGCGTGCCAGGGAATTAGCAAGGGCTCCAGGTAAAACATTAACAATTCAACAAAATATATAAAAAAAAAAAAAATCTCTGAAGAAAAATACACAACTTAGTAGATCATATTATGTTATTGTCTTATATTAAATATCATCAAACCATCCACAGATATAAAGACACAGTCATACACTTTGCCCTTACTTGTTTGGATCAGTATCTCAGTAACAATAAAACAGTAAGAACAACAACATCATATCATTCGATATGTTAAAAATGTTGAAGTGTTTTAACTGCGCCTTTTCCAGAAACATTATGTTGAGAGGCATGTATTTAATTCCATTGTCTTGCTCTCTGATTAAATTTTTTAAAACTAACTCTGGTCAAATTCTTCTTTTCCTGTGTTACTGATAGAAAGGATGAAACCAGAGTATTTTAAAAGATATCAGAGTAGGATTCTATACTGGATAAATAATTAAGACATATAGCAGCATCGAATCTCTCCACTCATCTGTCGGAATACTGCAGGTTGGGGAAAAAAAGAAAACCAACCAAACAATATAATTCCAGAAAGTATAACGTAAATTGATGCCGGTCCTGCCATTCTTCATTATAGCAAATAAAATGGCAGACAGAAATCCACGAACCCTTAACTACAGTAAGTCAGTATACTTCTCCTAGGCTCATAATTGTGTTTAAGTTATAATTAATATGCTTTAAATCACTGAAGATTTACATCCAGTTCCTTAACAGTCTAGTTTCTAATGGAAGCTACTATTTTATTCCAAGTATAGATACCACACACAGTTTCTTCACTAATGAAAACATAAACAAACAAGAAAAGACTATTCTGGCTCCAAAATCATAAGAATTCTGACAAAAACAGTCAGATTACATTAGTTGCAAAGATAATAGACCTCTATCAGTGAGATAAGACATGACTCTTGAAGTATCTTTTGCTGATTGTCAAGCTTCTAATTATCTCCAGTAGTCTGAAGATTAAAAAAAACCTATCTGGATTTTCTGCCTCCAAGATTGTTTGTTATGGTTAGGCGTTTATGTTCCCCTTTAATCAAGACAATGTTGACATCATTGTATAAAAAAAAAATTATTGAGATAAAATAAATTTTGGATACATCTACTTGTCTCATTTACATGTTTTTCCAATTAAATATAAATATTTCTACAAACTCAAAATCTTTTCTTCCAGACTTACAGCAATTTGTATTGCAAAATACAATTTAGGAAAGCCACAGTTTTATCAGTTCCTTTTCACATTTTTCTAGAGAATTTTCTCTCCAGATGAACTCATCTCCCAATATATTTATAGAAGTTTCTTCTCATGACTTAAGACAAGAGACTACACTTCTTATTAGATAGATATTTTGTTTCAGTGGATATAATATTGATTTAAAAATTAAATCCTCAAGACATTAGAAATAATGTTTTATTACAGGTAAATAATTATTTTATTAATCATTATTTTATTATGGTTTAGTTCTGGTTTTAATTGGTTATATGCAGTAATTGACAATCTGGAAATAATTTGTGTAATTAAAATTTCAGTGGTTTATTCCCTATGTTCGTTCATTTACCAACACATGTCATGACACTGAAAACTGGCATTTTCAATGTCATCATCTGACATTGTCAGATACCATGCATCAGATTTTGCCTTTTAGTATTTTATCTTGGTCCCAAATGTGAGTGGTCTTTTTATTACTGATCTGAACTGAAAATATCCATTTTATGGAAAATATCAACATTTCAATGTTTTCAATATATTCTGTGGGATATACCTTAGAACAGCATTTTGTAAGTGGATGGAACTAAAGCAAACATCATTTCCAACGGAAATTACAGTTCCTGTGTCATATTTTACATTGTTGCTGCCATAATGAGATAGTATAAAAATAAATGAAAAGATGTTATAAACTCTTTTCGTTTGACTTTTTCATTTCATTTTTATCAGTGACCTCACCAAAATCAATTTTATTTCTGGCCAAGAATCTAGGCAAAACATTTCAACAGAACTTTTCTGATCAGCTGTAGCACAGCAACAGTGTGTCCCTGAAAGTAAACCAGCATGCACTACATAGATAGTCTGTATTTAAAAAGACATTTTCCATTTTACTTCAATTTGGGTTCAAGGCTTTCTGACAAAATAAAGAAAATTGGCCCTGAGTGTGAAAGGACGCAGAAGCAGAAATGAAATTATACACTGTCTGTCAGAAAGGAGACCCAGATCTCTCAGGCCCCAGCACAGCTGAAGTTCTCCAGCCTCCAGGCATGAGCTACCACCACCTTGGCCATATGTGTCTCAATTCAGAAAGCTGGTGGGTGGTGGCTAAAAAGATGTTATTATTTCTTGACACCAATAATATTCATTTGTGTGGTGATGGGAAAAGAGTATATCACCTTATTTCTAAGCTTAACAAGTTTTACTTATACATATTTTTCAGCCAAGTTCAGCAACTTACTTATAAAAGATGCATTCATTAAATTACAGGCTTCAGAAGTGGTTTTGTTTCATCACTGAATAAAATGGCATCAACTACTTTAAAACATATATATAAATACAAAAGGGCAAATCAAAATTACTTAGGGGGTTGTTTGAATAAAAGTGTACTTTATTATGAATATTTCATAATGTGATACATAAATCATTGTAGAAAAATCTGTACTGAAAGTTAACTCAGGGGATGTTGGAGAGGTTAAAGCCTAGATAAGTAATGAATGAGGGAAGGAAAAAATAAAAACTTTTTCTTGGTAAGGTAAGGTATTGTATCAGACTTACAGATTTTTCACAGTATAGATTTATTAATATCTTCAAGCAAAATTTTGCTAAGGATCTTACTCATTAAAGGGAAAAAATGGACTCATGCTGTCATCACCTGCTGTTTCTACAGTTAGCATTATAATAGATTTCTCTTAGTCCAAGATTTCCCTGGGTGCCTACAAGTGAAAAGTAACTCTTAATTTATTTCCTCTTTTCTCGCAGTATTCCTTCCCCTTGGTTCCCTGACCCCATCAAAAAAAAAANAAAAAAAAAAAAAAAAAAAAAAAAGGTAGATCAAGATTTCAGTGGGGTTTTGAAAAGAAATATAGAATCATTCGGCACTATTCATACTTTCCAGGCTTATGTCATTGAACAAAGTTGGTCTTTTTTAATAAATTAGAGCTCATAATAGAAAGGATAGAAAGGAACATTTGTCCAAGATGGTATCATGTTAAAGTTAGGGAAGTGGTAAAAGTTTGAAAACTTCAGAAAGATACAATGTAAGTCTTGCTGTAAAAAAGAACTGTGGTTAATGTTTGCAAAAATATTCTCAAATAGCATATATGTGTTATTTTAAATTATTTTTCACTTCACATTTTTTGAACTAAGCCGCTTTTTAAAATCATTCAACATCAGTGATTTACAACACCAAAGCTTAACAAGCTTATTTAAGTATGATTATACATTCCAATACATCATTGGTCATTAGAAAAACACCAAAACCATAGAAACATATGCAAATTGAAGTTCATTTATGGAGCCCTGAGAAAAAAGCATTATCTTAGTTTACAATTATTTTATAAACATTCATATAAAAGAATGTTCTAAAGCATATGTAATTCTCACTTCTAGTCGCTTACATATGGAACTGTAACACTCCCAAATTCAGTATATGGCCAAATGTTAATATTGCCAAAACACTAGCAAAACACTATTTGGACTGATATAAAGAGTAGGAATGAAAAAAAAAGAAAAAAAAGAAAACCTCAAAAAAACCAAGAAAGTGCTATTTTAATCAAGAGACCTCAATAGCACATCTGACCACCATAGCTAAGACAGTGTTTGTAATGGTAAGCATTAGAAAGATTCACTGAGTAGGTTTGCTGGGGAGTTCAGCATGCACAAATAAATATGGAGCACCACAAGGCAGCAGCACTTTTCCGATTGCACCACAGGTAGCAAGTACTCTCTTCCGTGCTGGAAAGTGGAGGGTTACTAGATGAGTGCAACAGCTGGAGCGCTCTACGGGCCTGAACCTGACAGGCTGGCAAAGACAGACAGCCCTCACTCTGTTATTGACTGCGGAGCAGTATGCTGGAGATAAGAGAAATAGAAGTGTAGCACTTAAATTACTGAGTAGAATAACCAGTGTCTGGCTCTACATAAAACAACAAAGCAAAAAGAACTATTAAGCATCTTCTCACGAGGCTGATGTGGGACTTGATTGCATTGAAAACCCTTATTTTACTGGAACTCTTCAGTATGTCAAAGGAATGCTCAACCTGGGAAGGCAGAAAAGTATGGCTGAGAAAGTAACTTCAACTTACCTTTGCAGGTCAGTTATCATATGTTATCATGCTTATTTTTACAAGCAAACAAATAACATTCCCTATACTACAAAATTCGATGTAGATACACCACTTTCTGATACACAGAATGTGAAACTCTTCACAACAGCCACAGTACAGACACTTATATTCTGTAGAAAGAAAAAATACATAACTGTCTGTACACAACTGTACCTTTGATCCAACACAAGTAAAAATATTAAATTTACATTAGAGTATTTCCTTTTAAAAAAACAACTTTCAGCTTAGCACCCCTGGTTTCAGATGAGGTATTTTGAATTTATCCATCTCGGAAAGAAATTTGAGGTATAGTCTAACCAAAATTTGATCACAATAAAGATAAGATTAGGGATGGATTTTTAAATTAAAAATAAACATCATATTTTTTAGAAACATAGTGAGGAAAAGATTCTAGTGATGAAAATGACGGAAAGAAAAATGCAGTGTTCAGTAACCATCCTTCTAG
Organism: Chionis minor; assembly: GCA_013398295.1. NCBI lineage: Eukaryota > Metazoa > Chordata > Aves > Charadriiformes > Chionidae > Chionis > Chionis minor. The sequence goes on along the minus strand of VZSF01011041.1, from coordinate 54,673 downwards.
GAGATTCATTGATCTATGCTGGACATTTCTGTATTGCAGAGTTCACTTGCGTATCTTTAAGATCAGAGAAATTTTGCTCACTGGATCTATTTGAGAGTTTCAGATTGATATTTTAGTCCCAGTCATAGTTTTTCCCTCTCAGATACATGACAAAATCCCAGCAGCTGCAGTGCCTGAAGTGTGTTATTCGGCTACAGATGCGGTCTGGGAACTTGCTCTGTAACGTTGTTTCCTGGTCTGGTTGGTCTAAGTTTGTGTTACTCCAGCCTCCCATCTCTTTGTTACCATCTCAAAATTGGGCTTAGCTTTTCCCTTTGTTCCTCTTTTTCTGTCTTGCAATACAGATGTTGATCTTTAGCCGAATTTTTGGCCAGGCTCACAACCTAGCCTTTTGGCTCAGCATTTTACCACATCTCTTTTCCAGAACTTCAGTTTGGTATCTTCTCGGTTTTCCAGTTTTGGTCTGCCTTAACTCAAACAGTATATGTTATCTGTTATCAGCCAGCCCTAGCTCTTGGTACTTGTCTCACCTGCCTGGTATATATCCTTCTATATGCTTATTCCATAATATGGGAGAGCACAGAAGCCCAAGACCTACACCAATTTGTTTGTGGGGATTTTTGTGGTTGTTCGTTTCTTTTGTTATAGTAGAAAATCCACAAGCACGCAGGAATCCAAAGCAGAGAAGAAATTAGAAGGTGTAATGCAAAGCATCCAGTCATCATAATCTCTGGTTATTATGAAAACACAGATGGAAATAGAGAAGAAAAAAATATTTCAATGTATTATATCGCAGAGACTCTTTAGGGGTACACCAAGATGAGCACCTAGAGTCCTAGTGAGCTGTATGTGGAAGGACTGGCTTACTGAACAGAGCAAGTTTGATGGATTTATTTGTTTTGCAAATCTATGTGCAAAACACCATGTCACTACAACGTACATGTCATTGGTAGGAAAGTTTTAGGGAGAAAACACAGGAGATGTGTGTCACTGAGCGTGAATTGGTTTTAGAGTGCAAGATAGCACACAGCAAAATACCAGGGTTTCAAAGTTTGATTTTGAGTTGCTCAGTAGAAACTGCATCAGTTTTCATTCTTGATAAACAGTTTAGGGGAATGTTGAAATGTCTTTGTGCTTCTTAATTAAATTGTCAGGAAATTTCTGACAGACGATGAATGTAGTTCAATTCGTGACTCAGGAAAGAACACATATAAGCAAATCATTTGATTAATCTGAAATACTGAAATTACCTTTTGTACAGAAGTGTGGTGGTGATTAAAACTCCTGATGAGAGAACACAGAGAAGATCTGAGAGAAAAGTTCACCAAAGTCAAGGCTGATTCAAGGGTTTTTTAAACCATTAAGCCACTCAACTGTCCTTGTTAACATTTTTTCTGCAACGTCAGTACTATGGGTTCATATGTTTTTCTTAGGTAAAAAATAAAAACTGAATCATGACTGATGCATATTCTTTTATACTGTAGAACATAAGTTTAGCATAAAGCTCCAGTTCAAAGGAAAATTGCTATTCTGCAATCACCTGACAGCTAACTTATAAAAAATTAATCATTTTATAATTTCTTGCAGAAACCCCTTTCTTCATCACCAATAAACTCTGGTGAGTTGGCAAGAGGGTTTAGAATCTTTTTCCAAAAAGACCTGCTTGTAAATTTCAAATCTAGTCAATTTTTTATTAGCTGGTATCAGCTGCTTTGCATTTTGGGGAATACAAGCCTCCACTCTCCCACTAACCTCACATCCACGGCATTCAAGCACTATGAGACACATTCAGATTCAGATGTTGTTGGAGACAAGGATTCAAATCTATTTATTCAGTGTGCCCCAATGAATATACTTTCTAGTGATACCTTTTTGCAGTTGTTCTGTCTGACATAAATCATCTGTTCTCCTCTGTCTCAACAGATATTAATTCTATATCCTGCTATGTAGGTCATTCGCCTCAGATGGTGAAGGACTTTGTTCCTACTCCGGCTTTGAATCAAGTGTATGAGGATCGTATAGCTTTCTAGCTCTTAGAGGGTGCCCCATCGAACAGGCTACAGTTTACTCTCATCTGGGTCCAGAAATATCACCTTAGTGACATTTCTGTAGGAAGCAGACATATGAAAGATACAATTCTTCTTCAATTTTTCCCCAGTCAGTTCTAAAGACAATCTTCTCATGCCTTGAAGAAAGTGATCCAAGTGATGCTTTACTCAAATAGGCAGAAAATATTCCTTAGTTTGTTTGAATTCTAGGTTTCATGTTTATATTCCAGCAAACCATGCTAGCTTTATTATGAATGCATATAAATGGATGTATGAAGAAGCTTTCAAAGGTTTAGTGATTCATTTATTAAGAATCCTTTCCACAAACACTTACCAGAGGAACATTTTATGTCCATCTAATGATCTAGGTTATAAAAATGTGTTCATTAGAATTCATCTTAGGTGATCAGAAATATTAAAAAGTCATGTCCTGTTATACAATGCAGGTTGAAGCCTTTGCAAATTCAGCCTTTTCCCACAAGTTGTTTATATTCATCAGTGCAGACATGCTGAACAGTCAGGCTAGCATATACATTTGCTAATCCAGCTTGATAATGCCAGCATTATTTAGGTTATTCAAGTCATTAGCTACACAAAACAGGAACTGCAAACACGTGGGGGTTTTTTCCACCCCGATTAATTTTCTTAGTACTTAATCTCTGAGGTTTAAGAGATCCTACTTGTTTTCCTTTTCAGTGATTAAAAATACTTCATTTAACATTTCCATACTTTAAATTCAGCATATTTCACGCAATATGATGCATTCAACTACTTATGTATTGTAACTCCCTTTCTGTAAGGCAAACTCTGTCATTAAGACCTTAGAGCTCTCTTACATCAGCAGCTCCTGACAGGAATGTAAACCTGTGAGTGTGCTGGAACTGTTCAGTATGAGTAGTAAAACTCGCACTCATGAACAAATTGTGGGGCAGACTTAAAAATTTTCAAATGCTTGGAAAAATAAAAAAAGGAGGGAGGAATACCCATCACTTCTTAATAAGCACTGCTGAAGAAATAAGCAAGCAGACAAAACCCACAAAAACAGTAAAAGTATGAAAAGCTAAAAAATAAAAAAATGGATGAGAATAGGTAAGCAACTTCAGAATGGGACAATTTTCTAAAAGATGATGTGCTACCACACAGTAGTGCTATGTAGCAATTTTAGTCCATTCCCTCAGAATATGAAGTTTCTGTAAAGTGGTTCTCCACTAAGCCTGTTTGTAAGAAGATTTTAAAACTTGTGAAAGTTTTGTTAAGATGCCATTCAGCAGAAACATCAGAAAAGGACAAAGAGGGTGAGCATTCTTTCTTAATCTAATCTTAGAATATTGTAAGAACTATTTTTTTTTTTTTTTTAATTCAGAATTCTCTAAAACTGAGCAGCTTCATGTCTAAACCTAAATGGGACACAAAACTAGGTGAAAAAATGCTTAAAAGAGTTTGAGAAAACCAATATGGTAGACACACTGCAAGCGTTCCTAATACCAAGACATAGAACTGGGTTCCTGAAAAGAAACAGATGCAGACACTGTCTATTAAAGAAAAGTCGATGGTGTTGCTGACAATGTTTTCCAGTATTCTAGAAGTTTTTGAATATCTGAAATTAGGATCCCTAGATTTTCAGCAATATGGAGTTTGAATCCAAATTTCAATGGGGATTATAATATAACCCATCCCACCTTGCTAAGATTATACCAGAAAAATGCCAAATTCCTGGAGCCAGAGGCATAGAAAGAACTGTATCATGTCTGCAAATAAGCTTGTATCAAATGTATATGTTTTTTTATTATCAGAAAGAGCAATGATTACTCACAATTCTAGGACACATCACATGCTTGGAAATGGGAAAAAAAAAAGTTATTATCTTAACTCATTGGTTCTTAGAGGAGAAAATAACATTGGTCTTTGAGCACCTCGCATAGACTAATGTAAAATTACTTAGGCCAAAGAGCCATTATCCTTGCAAACCCACCCAAGAGCATAAGGGCCAGATTCTACATTCAGTCTTTCCTCTTTCCTCCTCAAAGTCCTCCCAATACTTAGGCTTTTAGTCAACCATTTCATGTTTGATTTGGGTTTGGGTTTTTTTTTTGCATCTTTTGTCTGGAGAGATACTTGATCTTCACTGATGGAGATTCCAATAAACAGGGGATAAGGAAATTCTGGCCACTTGCTAGATGTTGTCACGTTCAGCAGTAACCCCAGTTATTCATGAGGTAGGACTCTATCACAGACTGACACATGGAAGGTTCAAGTTCCTTTAAGAGAGCAGAGTTTGACCCTTGCTTACCTGCAGCTGGCACTAAATGCTCCATCTCTTCCTTTCTGAACCATTGATGTACAGAGTTGCCACAGGTAATAAGGTAAAACCTATTTTCAGCCTCTCTAATTTTTTTCCCCTGAAATGCACTGAGACACCAGGCTGTCAAAAGGGCTATGGGTGACTGCCCTGGTCAGAAGCCTGGTGGCAAACATTACAAAATTATTACTGTTACAAAGTCTCAGAAAATGGAGCAGGTAAAGCTGAAACACAAATATAAAATAGCATATGAATACAGAAATAAGATAGTCATAGCAAAAAAACCAAAAAATTGCTCCTTAGTATAGTAAGGCTGGGAGGAAGGTTAGATAAGAAAAGAGGGTTTGTGCCAGCCCTGAAATAATAGATTCAGTGATAAACAGATCTTTCTGAAAATGCATGAAGCTCAACTGACAATGGAAGAAACGGGGACAAAAGTGTCAATAGCAGACTTCCCGTAAGGTGCAACAGATTCATGGACAGAGTACAGGGCCCCATGGCCCTGTTGCCAAGCTTTTCAACCACTCAGGAATGAAGGTTTAGCTAGGAACCAAGTGCCAGGATCACCTTTCTGTTTTACAGGCAAAAATCATTGCTGCAGAGAAACTTATAGGCTCTGCATAATGTCCGACTGGTAACCACACAAAAGGCCAAAGTCTAACAGCCTGGATCAGCGTACCGCCCTGGGACTCAATATGCACTTTCTGTAGCTGTTTTCCTTTCGCTCTCCCTCTCCTCTCCACTTCCTCCAGATGCAGGAGAGAAGCCAGTTTTACACCTCTGCTCTGCTCCACAAGCCCCCTTCCCTCAGCAACGCGGAGCCTGAGGCTGTACCAATGATGCAGTGCAAGTTGACTGCACCACACAGAAGTCACCACTAGCATCCAAAAGTTCAAACACGAGTACTAACAGCAAATATAGAGGCCGTTCAGGAATTTTTATATAATTTTGTCATATTATTTGCTTTTTTTATACAGATATTATGCTGAAAGAAAAAAAAAAGTATTAAAATTGTACATATAGTAAAATACAGGCTGTTAAAATCACCTAAGTTGTTCACTGTTGCTGAAATCACTGTTTTGAGAAATGCCATTTCCTAAGAGGAGGTTCTTTCTCCTCTTCTCCCTGACCTAAATGTCTCCACAGACATTTCCATCCAGTATTTAAAGTTTATACAGAAGCAAACATAAATGATGTTGGTATTAGATGTTTACTATGAAAAACAGTATTCTGCAGGTAGCAACTGCTTCAATTCAGCAGCTGAAAAACAGGGCACACTGACCTTCAAAACTGAAGACTTTTCTGAAAATTCAACCAAAATAATTCTGTCTATAAGCAAAAGCCATTGCAGAAAGACATATTAGGTTTTCCAGCTGAGATGCATTAATATTTTAGTCAAGTCTTTCATAGCATTTAGTTTAGCATGTATAATGCAGCATTTGAAAAGTTGCCTGACTCTCTTAGGATCATAATTATTTCTGTAATTTTGAAACCTGGTAGGATATGGGTAACTGCAGTAATTATAGGCCAATTTTCTTAATTAATGCAGTCTGCAAAATACTCACACAAGCAACAGCAAAAATGATTAGAATTGATTCTTATCAAAATTAATTCATAAAAAAGAGACTCAAACAATAACATAAGACCCTTCCTTGACCTCATTAATGAAATTTACAATAAAAGTAATGAAGTGATAGATATAGTATCAGCTAGAGCAAAGGGGCCAAATTCAAAATTTAATAACATAATATGCTTTTACCACAGTACAAACAGAATAATGCAATGGAAAAAAGAAAACTGATTTTTCTGGAAACGTAATTTCCTAATTAGTTTAAGCTACTACAGATATCAAAGACCTATATCAGCACAACAGGATTCTGTGGCTTTTCATTTATTTTTGGCAAATAAGGTAAGTAATCATACATTTTTGTTATCCTTGCCAGTTTTCAGTCATGATGGATACAAGGTTTTAGAAAAGACTGATCCAAAAAAACAATCTCAAAGAGAATTGATAATTGGGAATAAGGTTTATAATTATATATAAGCAATTCCTATCATTAAGCTTAAACCCAAACTCCATAGAAACCAACAGAAAAAAATCCCAAATCTTGCAATAATGCCAGAGGATTTTTAATGAGAATTAAATGTCCTAATGTATTTAAGAACCACTGTGGCTATGACTATCACCACTTTCTATGGAGACTGAAAATATCAGAAGTAGCTGATACCTAGTGTTATTAAATACAAATGCTTTATTTACAAAAGATATGAAAGGAAATTGAAACTGATCATATAGGAAAATATCTAACAAAGCAAAATATTTTGGTTACTTGCTGACCTTCTTTTAGTATCATTTGCTAAGAAACATGGCAACTTGCCTAATTTTTTATTGACAGGTACTGTATAGCGTTAGAAAGAAAAAGTTTCCAGAAAAAAAAAAAACCCAAACCCATAAAAAAGTTCAGAGTGCTTCACTGTTTTGGCAAATGAGCAACAAAGCCACCAGGATAATGATTCATTTTCTGAATTTTTAAATATCTTTACATTCTTTTATTACCCAAGAAACTTGCCTCTTTTTTTTCTTTTTTTTTTTTATTAACAGGTACCTCCCTCTCTTACTTTCAACTCACAGAATCAAGAGCAACAGATTATGAGAATTTATATAAACTATTACATTGATAAAGAAAAAGACAATAACTATTGATGCAACCCTAGAACAAGCCTAAAAACATGTATACACATCTAGAGATCCGGTATTTGCTAGGACAGATTGGTTCCACTCGGTTGCATTTTGCACAGTTAAACTGGCATGTAGCGAATTGAAAGCGAGTTCAAAATGCAACAAGCAATTATCCAGAACTAGTAACATACAAACTTGCAATCCTACCCCACCAAGCAGAGTCTATCACTGCTCTGCCAGAAAAGCTTCAAGATGTTTAGAGATGAGAATTTTGGCATGAATTGTTACTTAGAGTCTTTGATAATCAGCTTCTGACGTGCAGAACTCTAGTTGCCTGCTCTGCTCTGCTCAGCCCAGCTCAGGGAAAAAATCCAAGCTGTAGGGAAAGGCAGGACTTCTGACAAAGCTGTCCCCAGAGCAGCTCTGTTCTAAGTTCCATACTGTCTTGGAAAGAGATCCTCTCATCTCAGCTTGTATTCAGCCAACAATATAGGTTAAAAAAAATCCATGCACTTTCTTATGTGCCAGAACCTGGTCGCTTTAAGTTAAGTGGATACAAGACGTGGCTCCATGTCACCTAGCACAAGCTTCCAAGACCCAGCTGCTGACTTGGGAGTAGTTAGATGACCTATATAATAACATGCCACATACACATACTGAAATCCAACATATTAAGTCTACTTATGCCCACACAGATCAGTTACTGAGCCATCATCAAACTAATTTTGTCTGCCTGTTGTAACCATATGTGCATAATTTCATGTATTCAGTATTGTCTGGCTTCTTTCCAGAGACCTTATTGTCAGATAACAAAAACAATGAGCATCTTTCTGGGCAACATAGGCAACAAAGAACTTTTAGGTCCTGTAAGAAAACTAGAATAAAGAAGTTCCTATTACAAATCCTGCAGGATCACAAAATAAGTTGTCTTGTTCTTTTATTGTCTTCTATTTATTCATTTAAAAATTATGACTCAACCAGATATGGGCTGGTAATTGTCGTAAGAAACCTCTGAAAAGACAGACTAATGGCAATATTAAAACAAATAGTTAAAGATGCACAATAAATATAATATATCCCATAAATACAACATGCATAACCTTTTATTTGTGAGCTTGCAATGCATTAATGCAAGTCTAAAACCACAACTCATAAATGCCATGTGATTTAGAGCCTTCCTCTTTCCTGCCCAAAATGTCATGGCTCAGTTTGCAAGCTTTATCTGAGAAAAAGTTACTTAAATATCTTGCGCTCTTCCATTTCCACTCAAGCCCTGTGACTATTCAATTGTCCTAGGTAAGAGATAAGTTTAAAAAACATGGTATACAACTATATTCAGCCACAGTATCATGGAGGATTTGCCCTACATGATATTTAAGCTATTGCAGCTCCGCCTTATTTCTGGTGAGGACAAGTCCAGTGTTAGTTGGATGTAACTAAGTAGCACCCCTAGAGTTCTGTTCCCACACAGCATCCACAGAACTATTTCAGAGAAATGGCTACAGCCACTGTCTCCATTTTGATCTGACTTTCACTTACCGTTTATAAGACAATTGTAAAAAAAGAGCAAATTTACTCTGCATTCCCATTCATAGGAAAATGCAATTTCCTATTGCCAACCAAGGTGCAAATATGACATCTATTCAGTAAGTAAAATGTTCTTTCTATCTTTCCAAAGATAGCTTATACATTGGTCATCTATTGGTAAGAGTTAAAGGCATACAGAGTAAAAGGGGAAGAAGGGTTTGTCTTTCCATTCAAATACAGTACTATTCTCCCTACAAACATTTTCATTTACTTCTTTTGTCTTTATTCTAAAAAAAAAAAAAAAATCCACCAAAAAAAACCCCACCCCAAAACAAAAAAAACCTTTAATCACTAGAACATACAGGTTGGCTCTCCTGGTGAAGAAAGTAAGCCCATTCCTTTTTGTAACACACAGTCTGACTAGCTTTTTCTTTACTTTTATAGCATTACTTTACCCCAGTTGTGCTTGTTTTTCCTCTGGAAATCTTTCTGTGCAAATTTTGAGGGACTGATAAGTTCGCCTTGAATTTCCAGATGTGCAAGTTACCCATGTGGTACTTATTACATAGCTGATAGCGCCAGACTTTTCACCAGTGGCTGCTATTCATCCAGAAATATCTGGCATACACACATTTTAGTTGTAGGATGTCAAAAGTAAGTCTGTCATTTTATGAAAATGCTGGATATAATGGTCATACCCTGTGCTATACAGAAACTGCACTATGCAGACCTACTATGTTTCTACATAGTAGCTCTGATGCTTTAAGAAAGGATTGGACTCTTCCACACATGATAAACAGCACATTATGGTCATCTAGGAGGTCTTTAATCAGTATACAGCAACCCTACTCACGCATCAATAGATTTGGAAGGCCTGAGATTAGATATAGCTATATTCCTGTAATTCTCTATTCATAATAATTCCTCATTGAATGATAACACACAAATTGCTTCAACACAAATTGTGGGAAATGTATGATACATTTGAGTTTGGCAAAAAGTATGGGAACTTGTACTAGCCTTCTATCACAATCTATAATTATATATTACTAAACAAGATTGGTGGGATTTTTTTAGAGTTTTGTCCATCATGGGGAAAGGAATAGGTTTATTTGTATTTCCCACTGTAATTTGATCTTGCAGGGAGGGTATTCAGCAGCAAAGAAAGGTATTTGTCCTTTCAACTTAAGTATTCAGTGATTTATCTTGAGGAAAACATAGGAGCAGCCTCACAGTTCTTTGCCAAAGTTTGAAAAAATGCAAATTTAAAATTAAAAAATGTTCTCTGCAATTAGTATTCATATTTTTGTAACAGTCAGATGATATAATCAAGATCAAGGCCATGAGGTATTCTTACGCAAACTAAAAATACAGAGTTGAGGAAGTAAAGGGAAATTAGTCACAGATCCTGTGCTATTTGCTCCCATTAGTTCCCTGCATGCTGCCATCTCCAAGCTGCTGGAAACAAACATTGCGATGCTGCTGTACTCACTACCTCCAATGGACTATGCAAACAGGGTAGTGAGCATATTTAGACAATTCCTTGGAAGTGTACTAATAAATAAAAAAATCTTATGCAGTAAGATACTGTCTTTGAAATTTCCCAGGCTTGTCAAATCATCTTGACAGCATGTCATGCCCTGTTAGACTGGCATATTAGGTAAGGCTGAATGCCAAAATGAGAATGCACGACAGGCCAATTATCCTGGCCCAAGTGTCTTCTTAACTTTCAGTACTTCTCCAGTATTACCAAACATTATGCTAAACAAGAATCAAAATTTCAGTTACTTGTGTTCAAACACAGAGGATCTTATAGTTCACACAGGTTAGAGTTTATTTTCAAGCGTACCAAGTTTGCATCTAATGCCAAAGCCTGATTATGCACTTCGAATGTACACAAAGCATGGGCTGATTAAACTAATTTTGATCCTGAATTTTTCTGTTAGTAGGCATTTCATAAAATAACTAGCAGATAAAGCTCACCCTAGTCACAACACAGTAAACTCATGATGTTTTTCAAAAAGGTTTGAACGTGAAAGGTTTAAGCAAGGGTGAGGTGATAAGTGAAGATCTACCAGTAAAGATTGACTTAATTCTAGCTGTCCATAGGGTGTTTTTATGATGCTTTAAAAAGCATTTCCTGCATTGATTCCTTCCCCAGCTTGTTCTCAGTCTGAAAAGTAGCCTCTATTCACTAGCATTTTGTTCTAACATTCTCAGTCATATTTGACAAGGCTGGCCAGCAGCAGGATTTTCTCTTTTTCTACCTCCAGTGGATGGTTCAGGAACCATTCAATTAAGTGGAACATTGTTACTATCAAATATTTGCTCACTATAGCTACCCACATTAGGATCCATGCCAGTACCACACAATCCAAAAAATCATACATATTCTCATCCCCATTACCATAGTGATGGTTTCCCATTTCTACCTTTACAACTGTGGGTTTCCCATCAATCCACTTGCTCTATTTGAAAATTAACCGCTTTCATAGGAATACCAATAACATGACAAATTTAACTTCTGAAATACAAAGTATACCATGAACAAACACCCCCAAAACATATGTACAAGCAGAGATACTGAACCCTGAAATCTTCTTTTATTAATGTTCAAATCACATTGTTTAAACAATGTGCAGGTTTAATGAATGCACGACGATTCAAATGTCAATGATATATATATATAAAATTTCAGTTTATAAGTAGAATTAGGTTTTCAGCTAAGAAATATAACTGAGATGACTTGAAGACGAATCACTAGCAACAGCTACAACAAAACAAGAAACAACGAGCAAATAATCATCTTTAAGACTCATGACACCAGAACAACAACATAACTTCCTGCCTTTTAATGTTTATAATAAACAAAATGTAAACACCCATCTCCTTACACTTGCCAATATATATTTCTTAGTATTAGCATTAATGCAAGTAACTAACAAAAATGACTATAAGGAGGTTGCTTAGAGGTATTTAATTCTTGGAAATTTCATTTACCATATTCTGAGGTTAATTGTTTGAAATCATTCTATTTCCAGTTTGAGAGATACGCTTAGATGATATAATACAAGCAACACTTTCCACAGGACTGGCACCTTCAATACTTCTGAAGCAGTTATTATCTTCATAAACACATACATCTGTTCCGGAGTTCCAGAAGATTTTTCTAAAGAGAAGGTAGTACTTAGTATGACTGAAAACTTGTACATGAAATTTATTTATTTTAGACAAAAAATTGCTGAGCAAAACAAAAACCTGAACATACCCCCAAAAAATGTTTGTTCTAGGTAGCCTATAGGAAAAAATACTAAGGTGGTATGGCACTCAAACAATAACAGCAGCTACCAAGTTAAATCAGCAACACCAGATAACATTGATATGCTTGCAGAATAGTCTTTTATGTGCAGTCAAACTGGATGACATTGACTGGAAATGCTTTCCTTTAAATTTTAAAGATTTTTTTTTTCCTGCTGTCTAAAAATAAACAGAATGGAAAAGCTGGACTACAAATTCCTGTTTCAGGATTCACGGCAACACTGTCTCTGGTCTCACTCTTAAAGTTCTGTAATCATGCCCATTTTCAAAATTTCATTGTCATTTGCTACAGTCAACAGGAAAGTGAAAAACAGGAGTAAGTATCATTGACATCCATTTTATCTGCCACCTGGAAAATTTTGGGGTTTAAGTTTACAGGAAGAGTTACAGAATCAGTCTTCCTACCTAATATTTTCCACTCAATGAAATAACACATAAATAGTGATTTGGTATCATAATTAACTATTTGCTTTGGGTTAAACTCGTCTTTAAAGTCTATTAAGTTCAGTGACGTTTAAAGTTCAGCATGTGTTTTATGTACATTGCTGAACTGGACTTCCAGGTGAGCCTGCTAGCAGGTGTTGTGTGCATCCCGTAACAGTCGTTCATGGTCTTCCCTGACAACTCCCATCAGTTCAGTGTTCTGAAATACCAGGCATGACAGCATTGTCCAGTGTGTACCTCTATTTTAATGTTAATAACAAGCAAAATTTCAAGATCAATTACATCTGTCTGTTTTTCTAACTGAAACATATATGTGTTAATGTACATAATGAGTTTCCACTGTTCTAATGGCTTTTAAATGTTAAACATGAAATATTGCCTGAGGTAATTTCTCTAGCATATTTTTGGAACAGTTGCAATTGCCTTCAATATTTGGAAACATGAATGATCACAGAATTGTCACTTCCACAGAACAGCCTGCCATGGGAAAATTTCCAGTGTTCTTCACTGCAATGAAAAATGACCTAACATTTAAAATTATGAATAACAACTTTATACTATTAATTAATAACATTAACATCTGTAGTTCTACTACCTAGGTTATATTTGTAGCATATTGTTCATAACATGTTAGCAAACATATTAATACCTAAAAACACACACTCAAGGTTTACATTCCCTGATCAACTTGAGAATAGAAAACAAAGATCAATTGTTTCTTTCTGCATTATTATAGCAGGAGCCAATATCAGTATGAGCATAATTCCACTTGGAAATCCAGAGAACAATTTTTCATCCATAAGACAATGATTTTTCATCTGTAAGACAAATATTTGAGTTGGTTTATGGCAAGCTGGGCTCTTGTAAATTCTTTCCACCTAAATCCAAAAAGAGCTCAAACGTTGAACTGAGCAGCAGATGCATAAGAGTGAGGCCTCTTACTCTCCATAGCACAGAGCTCAGTTGTTTCTGCAGCAGTTAAAAATATATGCAGGATCAGTTATTCACCACCACCATCAGAGACTTGAGCAGAAGCCGAAGCTCAAAAAGCAAATAGCTCTAAGACTTCCAAGCTAAAACCCATGATACAAATACCTGTCAGCTCCTGCCTTTTGGCTCTGAACTGAAACCAAGTCTCCCTCTCCATATTGAATACTCTAAGAGCTGAGCTGGAGTTTCTCTAACACCTTTGCAGGAGTATTTCTGCCCGGTCTCATACTATCAGTAGGGACAGCAGGATGTGTACTCATTGCTTAGCTTCTTGCTTTCCAAGTAGTGTTGGAAAGTGAGAGCTAGGTGTTTGAGTCAGTTCAGCAAACAAGATGACTGAAACCATATTTATCATCTTTCTGGGAAGCACTCTGAACAGAAGAATTTTTATGAAAAAAAAGTATACAATCCACTTATTCTCCATCACCACAGTGTTAAAAGACAATGAGTTATAGTAATTTCTTTGAATAATGGCATTGGCAACCACTGTCACAGGAATATTCTGGATTGTGACCAGTAAAGCACCAAACTCCTCAAACAGAATTACTTTAAAGACATGCTTTTCCTCCATATGTCCTACTACTTGCTGAATACTAATTTTTTGCAGTGTTTTCATAGTTATACTTCTTTTTCTCGGGTTTTGTGTAGAAATATTGCAATGGTATCTTTGGCGGTGATCAACGCGGTCTCACATGCTCATGTGGCTTCAAGATTATGTTAATTTGTCTCTTCTTTCAAATACCAGATGCCAGACGGTTCCCTGTCCTTTGTGTTGAGATGGTCAACTGATTGCACTTTTGCTTTAGAATCCTACAGAAAAGATGTCATAGCAGCATACAGTCATATATTTGGTAATGAATTCTAGAGAATACAAGGTTCTTAGCATCTCTGAGATCTATCAGATTTGGTCCAAAAGAGCCAGAAGAGACCTGATATTTTATACTTTTTTTGTGCTTTATTTTTTAATTTTTCAAGGCTCTAAGTAGAAACAACTGGAATTTTTTCCAACTATCATTTGTGGCAGCAGATCAGCTATGGAGAGTAACAGTTATGTTTTTTAAACCTACATTATATCTAAGGAAAAAGAAAAGTTACTCAGAAAGGATTTGTGGTAATTCTCAAGGAAGAAAAGTTCAGAAGGCAGGAGCAGTAGCTTAACACACTGAGGAAAATATTTGAACAAAAGTTCTCCCAGTTGCTACAAATTTCAGTGTCAAGAGGACTACACAGACATTAGAATTAATAACTCAGATTACAAACTAGGAGCGGAGGAAGGCAAACAAGATAACAAGTGCACCATTTAATAATCAAAAGCCCTCTGACAATGACAATTATAAATCTAGAAAAGTATATCTTTATTCTGCAGGTACTCAGCAAACTTTATTGGGACAGTAGGAATTTCAAAACACTAGAAAAAATGCTGCACACCACTTGTACATATAATTAAAACAATTTCTGTATTTTTCTTGTAAATCAAAACCAAATTGCCATTATAGCAATGCAAAATTCAAGAGAAAAGACATTAGCATACTTTTTTCCATCCCATTACCTCGTGTAAGGTTTTTTACATAACTCTAGAAAGGTGAGAAGAAAAGCATTTAGTAGTATTTGTGGAGTTTTAGGTTTTTTCTAAAGTGATCTAGAGATGTATGATGCTAAAGATAATGTAAAGAATAGTCCCACTTATGGTCTATAGATAAGTTATGTGAGCTAGTATACAGACATTTTCAGATCTACTAATCAGATGTCCCTTCAGAGTTGCAAGACATACCTGACACCTTCATCAGATAATAAACAACCTTAGATCTATTGTATAAGTCTTATAACACAAAGACCTCCTAGTAACATCTGGGGTTCCCAGGACCAAATAATCTACTGCTGTTGAACCTATTCAGCAACCAGTTGGAAAAAAAGTCAGAACTCATGTCTAATAGACCTAAAAAAACCCCAAACAAACATAAAACCGCAGGCTATTACAGAATTTTTCCCTGAAGAACACAGAAAAGTACTATTGCCTCCATGAGAAAATTCACCCTCAAAATATGTTTTTTACTCAATACTTGTTGTAATCTATGAATTATGACAAGACACAGAAATATGTTTTGCTTTTTATAGATTATTTTGTTTGCACAGATTTCATAATGATAAGTTTGGCAATGGAGAAGAACGTTCCCCAAAGATCACAATTGAAAGTATCCAGAATTATACAGCACAGGCATTCACCTTTGCCATTTTTTATATAAAAAAAGAGGTAGCAGCCTATTTCAGGTGGTGAAACATACCCTCTTCCACAGATTTCTTCTGGCAGAGGTGTCATAACATAGTAAATAGTTCAAAAACAATCCCTCTCCAATATCATTTAGAACACTACTGGTATTCTGCAGAGCAAGAAACTAGCCTGATGCATTTGCACACTTGCATATCATTTAGGAAAGCCCACCAGTGGGTTCCGTGGACCAGTGAGTGATTTTCCTTCATTCTGTGGTGGTGATAACTAGCCATACAGTCGCCACGATTTATAGGACTAAAAGTTAACATAAAAGATAGCTGAGGTAGCAGAGCTATCAAGGGTTTATTTCATTCTTTTAAAGTCTCTAAATTATGGAAAATCAGGTGGGGAAGTAAAAATTTCTCGTGTTTTTTGCTGCAGTCCTACACTACCGTTGGTGAGGTGCACATAAAAAGAAATAAAGTTGGAGCAAATTTATTTTCAGAGACCTGCAACATGTATCAGTCAATGTCCTACTGATACATAAAATCAGAGCTTGCCACTGAGTTTCATAAAACTGTCACTACGCTATAAACTCCATATTATGCATTACTTCATGATATTTGCCAAAGTTAAATACAGAAGTTATGTGGCTCCATGTGGCTCCATGTTACTACCAGCACAGCAGGCAGCTTGAAATCAGAGGTGTGGGGCAGGTTTCCTCTTCTTCATGCAAGGATTTTTAGATTTCAAGTTATGGCCTGCACCCTGCTGTATCTTTATCACTTGACCTTTTTCTATGGCAGAAAATTATTTCTCCACTTTTTCTGTTTCTCTGGATTACTTAATACGTGTGTATTACTTATTACTGTTGCTTAACTCACCAAATGATTGTGAGCCCTCACAATCAATGACTGAGCCCTTTATTTTTTTTTTCCTCACTTCAAATCGTCATTCAGAATAACAGGCAATGTGCTTGCAGGTGCAGAACTGACTTTCCTGCTCAAGATCCATAAAGGTGCTAGAAGAATCTGGTGAAAAGTATGGATCTGAGTCTTTGTCTTTCTGTCTACAGCAATAAAATCAAAGCAACTGGAGGATGTGTGCAGTACAATACAAAGATACATATCCTTTATTCTTCATCTCTATGATATTGGGCCAGCCAAATCCATGCACCCAGGAGGGGAAGATATATATTCACTAGCTATTCAAAATTATATGCCATTTCAGCTAGCACAATAGGCCCAGCTTTAAGCTTTGGAAAGGAAACTTCCTTCACTTCATTAAGCGATGAACCTAGTCCTCTGACTTTCTACTCACAAAAAACAATACTATCTTACTGCAACCATATAGATTTCCAGAGGGTGTGTTATTGTAAGCATCTTAAGAGATCTTCTCAAGAAAAAATCATAAGTATTCTGGAGCCTTATAAAGTTTTTCATACTTTCATCTCATCTGGGACAAGAAATCTGTCTTTAGTCTTTTAATGTTTTCTTTTCCAGGATTAAAAGTATTATGTGAGCATGACAATACTTTAATTTGAAAATTATACTGATAACAACCTCTCATTTACGAAGCGTATGATCAAGTCTAAACTCAGAGAGGATTCATTCAGCCTGTCTCTGGGATTTGTGTTTTTTCATGTGGAATACTCATTCTGGAGACATCATTATTATTATTGTTGTTGTTGTTGTTGTTATTATAGATAATAAACTAAAGATTTATGAAAAAACATTGTAATACCTTGCTTTTTTTTTTTTTCTTATGGAGTTTATTAGCATTGCTTTTATAATAACAAAACAAAAAAAGTCTTCCCAGATGAGAAACTCTTTCTACTGTGATCTTTTTTGCTGAATTTTCTCAGTTCTATGCATGTAAAGGAGTTGTTCTCTAAAGGAAATACCAAGGTCATAATATGGTCATCAGAAGCAAGTAGCAGTTACCACTGAGAATTCCTCTGAGTCAAAAATCTGCCCTACTTTGCAAAAAGTAGGCTTTTTTTCTTTTTTTATGTTCTCAGTCTTGTTCTAGAAAATAAGTTGAGGGGAAGAATTTGCTGTATCAATCTTTCTATAAAACAATAATGCAACACAATCACTTATGAAGCTATGCTGAAAATATTAACAAAATTAAACAAAAGTTTCACATTTTACACCTTAGGCATATTCACGTCAAGAATCAATGAAAAAATGTAAATATTATTTATGTTTTCAGCAGAAAACACTATGTACTTTAAATACATGGTGGGTTTCTACTTCATAACTATTTCAAAATCAATTTTAAAAAGAACCAAAGTAGTTCTACAACAAGCTGAAAAAGAGACAAAGCTTTATCCCTGTCTGCACTACAACTGTTACCTTTAGGCTACTTTGCAGTGGTTAAACAAATTTCTTTCTAGATAAATAGAAAACTCTATACCTTCTTCAAAGGGGAAGGGGGAAAAAAGGAAATTTTCTAACAAAGCATTCTTCTTATGTCTCGCAGAGTAATAATTACAAAAAAAATCTATCTTGAATCTTTGTTATTCGTTATAAAAAGGACATGACACAACACAAATGAAATAACATGAGGAAAAAATACAGAAGTTAAAAGATAAATGTCTTTTTTGTATAATATTTAATATATCACTAAACTTACTAACTGGCTAAGTACAAAAATAAAACATACTATGAAACAGATTATGTTAAACACATGCTTAAATGACACTTAGAAGCAGTTACACTTCACTCCACACTGGGAAATAGGGGTTTTTTTATTTTTACAAGCGAAATCATTTTTTATTATATCTTCATACCATTTTTGAAGAAGGAGGGTTTATTCAGCACCATTTTACTCAAGTTTGTGTTCTATCACTGACTAGGGAAACCACTGAAAATGGTACACAAATATCAAAGAGAAAAAGATAATTTTTTTCCTTCTATTTAAGATCTGGCATTGAAGGAATATGTAAGTCAGCAGCAGCAGTAATTCTTTGGGTTATGAGAAAGGGTATTGAAGCATTAACCTTGAGGTTTGAGAGCAAAATGAAGGATATTAAAAGTTCCAAAGGGACTTCCAAAGGGAAGAGATAATGTATGCTTGAATGTGTCTTGCATGTCATAAAATGCAATTTCTAAATTTAGTATAAATTACATAAACTTGCACATAAGACTCCATATATATTATACTGACAAATGGCACGTTTTATCTCAGTTTGAGAATGAAAGTGTTCATTGGGAAAAAAATTTACGAGAAATATTTCAGTTTGCTTATAAACAGGAATGTTCTTTGGAAAATCCAGAGTTTAGGCCTCAACTTGGTGTTTGAAAGCAATTCTGGCAATTTATCCAAAGGATAACCAGTACCCATTGAAGACATAATACTCTTCCTCCTAAAGACAGGCCTCCTACAGACAGTAATTGTCAACCCACATCTGTGCTTGAATCAAAACTTCAGGTCTGAACAGTCAGCATCTGAAATATGGCAGGGAAGAAAGCTTCAGTCTGCTGTAACATTTAGAGTCAATTTAAACTTGGCTTGACCTATCTCATCAACTCTGCAGGTATCAACTGTTGGACCAGCTGATTCCCGCACCACATACACCATTTTACCTTGCAGTACCGTTATAAAGGTTAGTGCAATTTAGAATTGCTGGCGTCCTTTGCAGCTAACAGGACACGATGGAAGTCAGGAAATATGCTGCCTTTTAACATTTAACTGTAATAAGTAAAAAGTGCATATACTGTCATGAGTAACTTCAATATGATAAATAGCAATTTGTTAACTCTTGTTAATCAATAGAATAATCAATATAACCCTCTAGGTTGGAAGGGACCTTTAAGATCATCGAGTCCAACCATCAACCTAACACTGCCAAAACCAGCACTAAACCACATCCCTCAGCACCACGTCTACCCGTCCTTTAAATACCTCCAGGGATGGCATTTCCACCACCGCCCTGGGCAGCCTGTTCGCATGTTTGATGACCCTTTTGGTGAAGAAATTTTTCCTAATATCCATTTCCTCTTGTTCTAAATGTTAATGTTCTCAGAACTCTTTGACAGAGACAGATCTTCTCATCTCAAATTTCCCTTTCATTGGATGTAGAATTCTACATCACAGAACTTTCTTTACTAAGAATAGGAATTCATCACAGCACTGACAAGTGAATCTGGAAGTGGCAGAACCAAAACTGGGGTTTTCTATAGATTTATGTCTCATGAAGAATTCTCTAGGATATAAAATGATGTGAGCTCTGACTGAACTTTTTCATAGCTGAAACATTCATAGTATCTCTCTCAGATCTGACATTTAGCAAGAGGTAAAACACTGAAGTCTGTCTTCTTTATTTTCACAGGGTTTGAAGAAATTCTGTCCTTTAGGAAAACTTGTGAGATTTCAGAAACAAATGATCATGATTTAAACTCAGTCAAAAACAGAACAAAAAAATAGTCTTGTCCTGAAATACACTGACATGGGGCTTTAAGAACTACTGCTTTCACAAATTCAGCAAGCATCATCTGAAAAAAAGAAACAAATGCTCTGATACACAGAAATCACTTAAGATTTTTTTACAAGATATGCAAAGAAGAGATCACATTGGATTAGGAGAAAAAGGAATTCATACTGGATTAAAAGTGCAGCCAAATTAAAAGCTTAGAATGAATGGTAGAAAGGATAACAATCTTAATGAATGCAAATCAGGAACTACAAATGGAAGAAAATTGGTCAGGTAAGCATAGGAACACAAGAGAAAAATAGCACAAACCATATAACAGTGTGAGGAGGGTGTTTTGAATGCACATTTAAAAAAAGAGCAATCCTGATAAATGAATTAATATATTCCGCAACACTAAGGGTGGATAAAACCAGGTAGAATTAACCATTTCCATTGTATGCTAGAAAGGGGGGGGAGTGGGGAGGGAGGTGTCTGGTAGAAGTGGAAATCCGAGTCATCAATCACAAGAATATTTTTTTTAAAAAGGGTATTTCATCCTCATAGTCCAAACCAAGATCAACTATCCTACACCATTCTAGACACGCATTTCTAAAATGCACAACTAATACAAATCTTCTAGCACGGGAAAGACCATATCTTTGTAGCATCCCTACTCACCCTTGTAAGCACCTAGACACCTAGTCTGTGATCTGTCTCTCTTAAAATAGTTTAACCTTTTTAACCTTAACATAATTTAACCGGAGTACTTCTTGTTTTCTCATTTCTGGATGCAGAGACCATTTTGCCATTAATTGAACTTGGTTTTGCGGTTTTTAGCTTGCTCATGCAATTTCAGGGGAGTAAAATTAGCATTATACATTAAACATATAATAAGTAAACTGGGACAACCATTACAGCTTTGCTTCTTGTGCCATCTGGAGGTCATCTCTCTCCATATTTTTATATAAAATATTTCTCTAGTAAACTAATTTACATTATATGTAATCCTTTCACAGCTATAGCTCTCAGCAACAGCTAATCTTATTATGGGTATTTCCAATCACAATATCCTTCGAATACAATCTGCAGTGACCCTGAGACTGCAGAGTTTAAGGAAAGAGAGCAAGACTGACAGCAGAATTATAATCCTGGACTTCAGAAAAGCAAGCTTCAGGGACCTGCTTGGCAGCATCCCATGGGATATTACCTCAGCAGGCAAAGGGGTACAGGAAAGCTGGCTAATTCTCAAGGACAGTCTCCTCAGAGCAGAGAAATGGTCCTTTCCAGCGTGCAGGAAGTCAAGCAAGCATGGCAGAAGGCCAGCATGGGTGAACATGGAGCTCTCGTCTGAGCTCAAATGGAGAAAAGTGTGTGGGACATAAGGTGGAAACAGCAGTAAAAGGACGTTGCCTGCCTATGTAGGATCAGAGTCAGGAAAGCCAAAGGTCAGTTGGAACAGAAATTACCAAGAGAAAAAGAGAAAAGTCAAATGAAAGGTGCATGCATCAGTAGCAAAAGGAAAGGTGAGTGCAGTAGAAGAAAATAGTTTGGTATCACTTTAGCCACTTGGACATCCACAAATCCCAAGTGCCAGATACAATACATCCTATCTGATAAATGTCATTCCACCCTCTACTACCTTTGAAAAGTGACAGCAATTGGGGAGGTTCTTCTTGATGGGAAAGACGCAAAATACCACACCCATCTTCAAGAAGAGCAAAGAAGCAGCCTGACTTCAGTCTCTGGGAAGGCTATGGGGCAAATCCTCTTCTAAGAATTTTTTTAACATGTGAAAGGCAAGGAGATTGAGAGCAGCCAGCATGCATTTATCATAAGCAAGTCATGCCTGATCAACTTCATTGTCTTCTGTGATGAAGCAACTGGTGCTGTGAGCAAGGGCAGGGGGAATGGATGTTTTAGAACCTGACTTTAGCAATGTCCCATGCTCTTCTTATCACCGTATTCATGAGTTCTAGGCATATTCATGAGAATAAGCAATGAAGTGGATAGAAATTTTGCTGGACTGACAGGCTCAAAGGCTGCTAAAAAACGCTTTGCAGAAAAGGGTCTAGAGGTCATAGCAGAAGACAAGCTGAACACAAAGCAGCAATGTGCCTCTGCAGCAAAGAAGCCCAAAAGCATGCTGGTTTGTTTTGGCAAGACCATAGCCAGCCAGCCCAGGCAAGTGCATGTGGAGTACAGCACCCAGTTTGGGGCTCTCCAGTTCAAGTATAGTGTTGGCATACCAGAACAAGTATGGAGGGCAAACATCTTGGGATGGTTGAGGGGTGAAGAATATGTTCTATGAAGAAATGTTGAGAGTTCTGCCTTTTCAACTCAAAGAAGAGAAGGCTCAGGCAATGAGGGGGGCCCTGTCTCTCTATAACTACATAATTGGTGGTTACAGTGAAGGCAGAGCTCGACTCATCTTGGGGGTGCACAACAATAGGAGGAGAGGTCTAAATAGACCTGTTTAGAACACTAGTTTGCACTAGATGACCTCTGGACAGCCCTTCCAAACCACAGTTCTTATATATGCAGAGCAGAGCCAATAGACTTCTATTTCTAAAATTAAACAGTTATCTAAATTTTCTCTTAGTCCTCTAAGAGTACACATTTTAGATAATGGTGTCTTCTACATGGTCCTTTGCTGATTACTGCAATCACTAAAGATTTACACCAGTGTTGCAGCTGAGATTATAACTTCATTGGATGAAGTAGCAATCCAGCTTGCTACATTCCATTTTACACAAAGACAAATTCTTATTGAGACTGTTGTGAAATTTTAAAAATGTGATTTGAGAAGCTTCATATTGACCTAGATTTCTAGAAGCTGCTTCTCTGCTACCAGCTGAGCTGAGAGCAGTACTCCTAAATATTCTAATTTCTATAACAGATTAATTAATGTACTGGAGATGAAATTATTAATACTGTATTTTTATTTATACTTCTTATTAAGAAATTTTAGGAGATCATAAACAGGAAGATTTTCCAATCTGGAGGTGACATCCCCTCTTTCAAAGTGTTCATAATTTGAACTCAAGATAGCTAAAGAATACTAAAAGACAGAAAAGGTAAGGTGGGAGGGAATGATGAAGTTTATAATAAAAGTAGAAGATGCTTCCAGCTGATTTTGTTATGTTTTGCTAATTTGGTGTATTCCTAGGAAGATTAGAAATATGTAGGATCATTATCATCATAAATTCTACTCTCACTTCCACCATTGTCTTTCGTATATTTAAGTTAGTGAGAGCATCACATCACCTGTATTCTCTTCCATAATCTTCCATAATTTAATAAGTTTCCAAAGGTGATATTTGCATAATTACTCATGCAGAGCAACAAAGACAAATTACTGCATATCTAGCAGAAAAGTATTCTCTATTCACACAGTTGCTCTAAACCATTTGGCAGAACTCAATAGGAATGTAGTAGCCCAGATGTTGTTTTAATGACAGGATCATCTAAATTCAGTGTAAATTTAATAGGCAACAGTTACAGGAGTTAGTCTGCACTTAAGCTTGTATAGCTGGCAGCTGTACAAGATGACATTTTGAAAAGAATGGCAGGCTTTAAGGAACAAAAAAGATGAGAAAAAGAAGATGGTATGTAGGTTCTAGGTAGTATAAGCTTTCAAAATCCTTAGGTAATTTAGGGGAAGATCTAGAAGAAGCTAACATTATAAAAGGACTTTTATAACGTTGCTGTCTCTGAAGTTTACAAGCCTACAAAGAAATTCAGTCAGACACCTGATGGGAGGTCTTTTTCGAACGTTAATTCGTTGCAAAGTCAGCTAAGAGGATTAGAGCGCTGAAAGTTATTTAGTATAGGCCATCAAAATGAAAAGTCATATCTGAGAGACACCATTTTCTCACAGATACTGCGCTTTGCTGTTGCAGAGTCTTCTAGAACATTTCCTATGGTTCCTTTTGCATGAATTATTCCAATTCCTTCCCAATAAACTTTGAAATAACTTGTCAGTATTTCTGGACACTGGAAAGTGATGGAAGAAGATGAGAAGTGATTTAGTTTGCTTTATCACTAGCAAGACCAAGTTACCCATGTGTGTAAAACATTCAATCAAGTGTTAGTCACCCTACACATTTCTGCTGGATTTTCTATTTGTTAAAAAACACATTATTTATTTGCCTTTTCGTAAGACTAGTATGTGTTCCAGTCTATACTGTGGCATTACATGTGCAAATAATTTGATATGCACATATTAGTGGCTAAACAGTTCACCCTTTCAGTTCAGATCAGTGACATTATTGCATAAATCATTAAAAACAAAACCTCATCACCCAGATCAGAACAAATATATGTGTGCAACTGTATATAGATACATGTGTATACTGAATGAAATATTTTACAAGAATGGAACTATTTTTAACCAGCTATTTTTGTAAAAACTGTAAGCATAAGAATATTTATGTGGTTAAATGAAGACATACCTGTTGGGCACACTATTGCCCTAAGCCAGCTCCTAGCCGGAGACCACAAGCTGTATCTAACATAGTATTGTATCCAAAATAATGAGCCCACTGAGTGCTTGCAGTTAAAAGCAGACAACTTTGCAGCATGACCAGACCAAGCTTGTTTTATTTTGCAATAATTTTGTAGGAAATAATATTTTAGGCACTGCTTAAGAGTAAAGATGCTATGCCCAACATCAGTGGCACACACTGACATATAATTGAACCTAATCTCCTCAAAATACCAAAGAATAACAACAGGTTTGTCTGGTATAAACAGCCATGCTTTACTGAAATTAAGAAAGTGGGACACTGACAGAGGTCCTTCATTAAAAGGGTCATCAGATGAAAACAACAGAAGATGGAAAATAATAGATTTTCCCAAGCCCAAATATATAGGAGTAAATCAGGTATCATCTGTTCAAAGAATAATTTCTTTGGGAAAAATAAACTCTCAAAAACGCATAAAACCTCTGTCATTGCATTAAAACATTCTGTTTATACATAAAGACTTTATGAATTTACAATATTCTAGTGCATCTGTTACATACATAGACCTGACTAGGAGACAGCAGGGTGCATTTTAGTTCCAAGACTGGTATTTAGAGACAGGATTTGAAGATTCTTTCCCTCTTTTATCTCAAATTGTTACTATAATGAGTAGCAAGTTGGTCAAATTATTTGCAAACAATAAAAAGATAGCAAATACTCTGTAACCTTTTATATTCAAGGCTTTTCTGTCTCCATTTTTTCATCTCTTCTCTTGTGGTCCTTTTAACAAGAAAACTTGAAACAATTTATAGTTCAAGCTGAATACTAAGTTTCATCTCACATTATTCCCGACTCTGTAGGTTATCTCAGTCATATTCATGTTGGATGTGATTCTCTGCAATCAGCAACTGTTGTAACATATGCCTCTTTATCCAATACACACATATAAATGTAAGAAAAATATATACGATTAAACAATACACACAACAGTTTTGACATGAAAGATTATGTTCTCCACCTACTGAAATCACCTCTCAGTATACCAGTAATCTTCTCCAAAAAAACCCCAAGTATAGCTACCTTGCAAAACCAGATTCACTTATGGGGATAACTGAACTCCTAAATTCTTCCCTGTTAAAAAATTTCTGTAACTTTAAACTTGTTTTGCTCCATTAAAAAGCTGATGAATATCATTAAGCTCTTCCTTTTTCTTCCTTGAATAATGACACAATTTTTTTCACTTTTCTAAAAAACTCCTTTTCATTGAAATTGTGGCAGTGATAGGACAAGAGATAATGGGCACAAACTTGAATATAGGAAGTTCTATCTAACACGAGGAGGAACTTCTTGACTTTGAGGGTTACAGAGCACTGGAACAGGCTGCCCAGAAAGGTGGTGGAGCCTCTGACTCTGGAGACATTCAAAACCTGCCTGGACGCCATTCTGTGCAACCTGCTGTAGGTAGACCTGCTCTGGGAGGGGGGTTGGATCAGATGATCTCCAGAGGTCCCTTCTAACCCCTAACACTCTATGATTCTATGAAATTTAGTATTCCTGTACTGCTGTTCTTTCAACATCTAAACATTAGGATGCATTGCTAGAAAGAAGAAAGTCACAAAACACTGAAAATTAAGTTGATTTGTATTAATTTATGTACATAATTCATGGGGAAAAATGTTCTTTATTAGCTTCTTCACTGAGAGAAGAAATGCCTCATTAATTTTAAACACATCAATCTGAAAATGCTATCCATGTCAAATAGAATAATGACTGACATTACAGGGAGCACAATAAACTGCATATAAAATACAATCACCCATTATTCACTGTCATGTGAATTTATACCCGTGTGTAAATACACATGGTTTTTTGTACTATGTAAGCTTTGAAAAGTAGAAATCTATAGAGTAACTGTGATGTGAGAGAGATAAAGATGGATTTAGAAATTCATATAGAGACAGATAAAATACTGCCTTTTGAATATCTTTGAAATAACTGATGTTGTCGTGTATTCACTGCTCACCCTTGGTCCACAGACCTGGATATCTCTTCACAGAAAGCAATCAAGTTGGTCAGGTTTGCTTTATTCTTGGGAAATCCATGCTGGCCTGTTCCCACACACTTCTTTCTCTTGTTTTTGAAAATGACTTCTGTGTGACTGCTATGTTACATTATATTACTAGTATCGGTCTGTTAAATATATTTAGCTATCCTATCTAATATCTGAAATCTGATAATTTCAGAAGTACATTCTTTCTTGAGGTTGTTGCAAGAGAAGTTGTCTTTTTGCTATTTGTTTCTCGTTAGATACAGCATGGAAATGATAGAAACAGCCTGACTTTTTCTAACTGAAAGTTTAAACATCTGATTGAATGGATGGAAGAATAGGGAAACAAATAAACAGTAGTTTCATAATATATGCAGATGTCAGCTAGGTTAGCTTTTTTGAAGATATCAGCTATCTAAATGGATATTAAAAAAAAAAAAAAAATCTGTCAACATATCTTGAAAGCACACCCCCACAAGACCTTTTTGTAGTCCCTGTGGAGGATTGTTCATCTCATCCAACATTAGTAGTAACATTGTTACTTGATTTGTTGTAACTAATTTAAGTTGAAGGTAAAAACATCAAAGGGGAATGGAAAAAAAACATGGTCACCTGGGATATGTGAAAAAAACAGTAATTCTCAGAAAACAACAATGACAAAGTAAAATAAAGTTTGTAGATGGAAAAAAATGAAGTACTATCATGTACTATCATGTATATTATTCACCACCATATACGGTTACTTTGAAGCCTTTCCTCTGCAATACGCAAGACATTTTTTGTTCTTAAAGCATGAGCTATTCCTCCTGTCTTGCCTTAATATTTACCCATATATTCATTTATACATAAAAAATACTAAATACATCAGCCAACCATTCAATTCGTATAAAGGGAGATCACATCTGAAAATATCTAACTTAAAAACTTGTAAATTTTTATCAGCTTTTTATTAGCTATTACATCGTTATTTTTCTATTAACACTAGTTATCACTTCTCTTCAAACATAATCTTTAGTGCCTGACAACTAAGGTCTATTCAAAGAAACTCATACTCCTACTGCAGATCTCTCATGTTTCTCAAGTCAACCCTGCTACCAGGCTAAATTAATGTGCACAAGTTTGAGAGAAAAGTACATCTGTCCATACAAGTGGCATACGAGTTCCATAAAGAATCTATCTACGGGAACTTTGACTTAAAAGTTTACATCTACCCACCTAATATTCAGCTGGAGCTTTCCTTGGTATATCAGTATTTTCCCTGTATTAGGTGGCCCAGAACTGGGTACAGTGTTCTAAATGTGATCCAACAGCTGGTATCACAAGCAATGGCATCTCTCAAACTGAAGGACTGAGAGACATGTTTTTACAGTACCACAGAAGTGTTCAAAACCAAGCATACGTCTCATGTTCAGGGACAAGCTCGCCCTCTCTTGAGTAACTCCCCAAAGGACTTGCAATGCAGAGGAATGTCTTCTGGGTTAATTATTTCTTTTGAATAAAATACAATACTGACACAAGAAAGTTAAGAAGCATTACGGGACATTTCTAAATATATAGTTAGCAGTCAACGTATCTACTTTTATGTTTTATTTCTTCCATATTCTAATCTCCAAATTCCTGGCAAGACACAACAGTAGTTGGTTAAAAGTTAAGTGGGGAATATACATCAGCTGCTCTAAATGGATATAGTGTACGGCATTTCACAATTAGTATGATCTCTGATCCTATTTCACAAGAATCTGAGCATCTTCGAAGCGAAGAAATTAGCAGGTTCTACAGATTCTATTAAAATATCTTCTCTACTCACTAGTAAAATGAAAGTAATCCTTACCCAGCTTTTATCACATTTTTCACACATATTAAAGAAAAAAAAAAAGCATGGCATATTCTACAAATAGCTTGACATTCAGTTTATGATGAGACAAGTGTGGAAATCTCCAAGTTGAAAAGACTTTTTAAATGAAATTTTTTTATCAAAACTACTTCTTTCAAAAGCCCGCTATTCTCAAGTATTTCAAACTAGGGTATTAAAATAAAAGACATCAAGACTTACTTAAAGATGCAAAGAAATTGCATTAACATTGTGTTAACAGAAAATATACACAGATATATACCTTCTTCTTACAAAGAACTTTAAACTTCCCTTAATTAATTTTTAAGACCCTTTCATGGGCAAAAAGTGAAGCTGACTAGCTTGTAGTTCTTTCCGTCATCAGTTTCCATTTTGAAAATTGAGTCAAACATTTGCCTTTTTGCAGTCACTAGGAATTGCCTCAATCTGTACACTATTTTAAAAGGAATAGAGATCTCTGACTTGATCAGCTTCCACCGCTGGCTGTTCCTCTGTTCGAGTTCTGTGTCTAGGCACAAAAGTTTGGGAGACCTTATAGTGAATACAGAGGCAAAGGCGGCACTGAATGTCTCTACCTTATCTGCACCCTCTACATCACTAGATGATTCGCCTGTTTCACAAAGGACCCACATTGTCACTTAGTCTTTTAATGCTCATGTAGCAGTAGCAGCTCTTATTACCTGCCGCATCCCTTGGCATTGCAATTCTAACTGAGCTTTGGCTTTTCTGGCACCACCCCTGCAGGCCCAGGCAATGATTGTAAGTTCTCCTTTTGCAGCCTGTCCTTATTTATACAGTTGTATATGTCCTTTATATACTGGAGCTAGGTCGTGAGCTCCCTTTTCAGCCAAGCTGGTCTCCTGATATATATATGTGCATTTTTCTAAATATTAGGGTGGACCATTCTTATACTTGAAGGCATGCTAAGTATATATGAGAAGTCTCAAGGAAAAGAAAGAAAGGAAGTATAGACTTTACCCAAATTTATTATCTTACAATTCCTTTTTAATATATATTTCATCATTTCAGGGCTAGGATAAGATGTACATAAAATGTAAGGTTTTTATCTATTTTTTTCTGAAACTTATTGCAAACTTAAAACTAGATTTCAAATTTCACTAGGTATAACCCTGTATGTCCTACAGTATTTGCAGGTCTGAATCCAAAATCTGTGAAATTCACTGAACTTCATTGACTTCAGAGAATGACAAATAGTGATGGATAAATAGTAAAAATATTTAAAGCAGGTAAAATATTCAAAGTTAAAAATTAAATCATAGGAATGACATTGGAAGATATGTAGACTTTTTTTAGTTGAAATAATTAAAAGTTATTATTTTTATGTATAGCAAGAAATTTTATATACCAGTTGCATGATTCCCTAAGACAAAATATCTTAAATCCTAAGATTTTAAACAGTGTTAGCATATATACAAATACTGTTTAGGGAGCTAATTAGGGGGAAAAAAAAGAATAATAAATAATAATAATTATTTTGATCCTGTCTTTTAGCATATTCAGTTCATCTATGACTTTGTTTAAAAAAAAATTTTCTTGCAAGTCTCACCAGAAATACTGAGAATGATCAATCCCCTCTGTGCTACCAGTACTCTAAGGATCATCTTCATCAAGAGAATCCTTGAAATATTTTTTTTTTTTTGCTATCATTTGTCCATAATTACTCAGTTTCTACATGTTCCATATGCTTTGGATCACACAGCGGTCAATCGAGTGAACACATCTTTTCCAGTCCTTCAATTAGTAAGGCTGTATTTTATACTAGCTTCTTAGCAACAGGCAATTAGACATTTAACTTTTTCTATGATCATATCTTAAAATCAAGACTCAAGTTCAATATTCTCAGCATCTGATCTTGTTCAGTTTTTCCCTTAATAGACCCAAGTTAATGGACCATGGGTGAGATGTTATTTATTGACTTGCTTTTTAAAACTCCAGAATTGACACAAAACTACCTCCAGCTAGTTTAATTTCTCTTGTCCCTTTTCCAAGTAAATTTTCAGTACTTTTTGATATTGTCTATTGGATAGAATGATGATTTTGCTTAGTGAAACGGTAGCCACAGAATCCAGCTTTCTGAAAATTGCAAATATATTTGTTTTAACCTCTTTGGCTCTTTGATTTAAACAGAACTTTAGTACAGGCAGCAGCAACGCATCTGTTTTTTTTCTTTAAAGAATCAGTTATTTTGACTACTACTCCTAGAAGATATTTGTGAATATTCAATCAAAAAAAAAAAGTTAGAGGTTAAGTTCATCATTTACTACAGAGCTTCTTGAATAGCTGTTCACATAAATGAATAGATGCATAGCTCTCTGCCTTTTGTATGTTCATATAAAAAGTCTATTAACCAGAATCACATTTCATAGTTCTTTAAGTTCAATTAATTTAGAATCAGAAACACTCTAATGTCATTTATGACATACACAGTTAAATTAATAATTAGTTCATATTCAGAAGTACTGATGACCAAATCATACACAAAGTAAGCAAATTATGTCAACAAATTACCAAAGCAAATCATCAAATCATACAAAAGTACCAAAAAAAAAAAAAAATTTCTGATGGGCTGATGCCAGCCCAGACAGTCAAAACAACAAAACACAACATTAGGTTAAAAATTCTTCTAATCATTAGGTATCTTACAGTAACAGTATCTCTAAAATGAACACAGAGCTACATTTTTTCAAATATGGTAATGAACTCTACTCTTCAGAGCTTACGTATGTATGATCTCAGTTAAAGAAGGACTTCCGTGTGTGGCTGGGAAGGTGATGTACATCTAGAGCAGAAAAGATTATATTATTTCACCTTCACACAGCTCAATATGTTATGCAAATTATACTACATGATCTTATAGCTGAGTATTGAGAGTGTTTGGACACAATTCAGCTCTATACTTTGCCTGGACACGGTAACAATTCATAAGGCTATTACTCATGCTCCTTAATAAGGAGTCCTTAGGAGAATAGCTGATGTTTACAACCAGCTGATCAGAAATATTTCTGCCTCCTTTATGCTACTAACAGCTTTCAATCCCCAGCTCACAGCTCTTCCAAAAGACAGCAACAATTACTTGCCTCTGCACATTCTAGAAAACTGGCGAACTGGAGCAAGTCTGTCATATCTGAAATTCAAACCCGTAGGTAACTAACTCTTAGTTTACAGACATTTCGTTACTACATAACGTAAATGAAGGGAAGGATGGAGACAGAGAGACACAGAGCTAGACAGAGATTAAGTATATTTATGAAGAACATTTAATGTCTCCCCAGTGCAGATTACAATCAGCCAGCATGGAAACAAAACTAAAATTCACACTGACTTTGGAAATGAGAGTTATCTATTTGAGTGTAAAAAGTTAAAAGAAAATCTTCCAGATACCTAATTACTTCAGCACTTAAAAAAATAACCATGTCCACACACAAGTCTACGCCCAATTGTTTCCACAGTTTATAAAACAGAGACCTCATCTCAACTGTGCCACAGTCACAGAGCAAATATATAGTCACCTCAGGTCCCCAAGCTCTCCTTTGGACACAGATGCATCAGGGGAACCCGATCAAATTATCTGTTCACATGCAGAACATGTACAGTCTTCACAGGGAAAAAAAAATACAACTTCCCAGATCAAAATGGTTTCACAGATAAATCTCCAAGTGAAATTTGATTAAATGTTTTTAGGTGCTATTAAAAAAAGATAGAAAGAGGCAGAGCAACAGAGAATAATGGGGACAGAGTAAGAGAACAAGTTAGAGATAGACGGAGAGATGGAGGCAGAAGGGCAGCAGGGAGGCAACAGAGAGAGGAAGGCAGTCCAAGAGACTGATGACTGAAAGTCTATATACGCTTCAGTGATGGGCACACAAGCCTCAGGCAGCTCTGGGGCTGCAGCCACATGTACAAACCCTTGTTCCATGCAGTTAATTGTTGGCGCCAAGGGAACTGTTGAAAAACAAAAGCTTAGATAAACTAGGGCAGTCTTTAAATCAGGTAATAAGTAGACTGCTTCCTATTTGTACCTCTTTACAGAGTATGATCTATCTGCAGATCTTTGCTTCTTTTCCTCAAGTTTTCTCAACTAAAGGCAAAGGGAAAAGATTTATACTTGAAGTTATCTTGCGACCATACAGGGAACAAGCTGTGCTCAGGAAAAAAAAAAAAAAGAGAGAGAAAAAGAATTGTGTTTCCCTGGAAATGTCAGTACATCCCATCTGAAAGGCCAAGTCATTCACCTTGGAAGGTATTGTACTCTGGATAGACATTTCTTTAAGCAATTGCCTCTGCTAAAAGCAACAATGCAATTAGTAAAGCTGGACTTGAATACCAGAATAAATTCTGATAGCGAATGATCCTTACATTAGGATTAATTTCTGAAACTGTTCTAGAGTTTTCACTTTCTGGAAGGCTCAAGTGGATTGAACAGAGTCCAACTTCCTAGTATCAGCACAAGATGAGCACTCTTCAAAGTGGAAAAAAGAAATAGAGTCCTTAAGCATTTGGGGAGCACTTCAGAAAAATAACATATACAGACAACTGTACCCAACAACATAGCCAATAGGTAAGGCCAGATAAAGCAATTGCTATAAACGTTAGGACAATAACAGCATCCTTTCTAAAGACGCTCATTAAACTTCCTCTCTTTAGAGCTTGGTTTCAAACAGAGAGTGTAGCAGGATGACCCATTCGTTGGTAGACAAAATTCCCATGCTCCTTAATCAAACTGTTAGCAAGTCTAAGTACAAACATTGCTAAAAAAAAAGTGAAAAAGGCATGACAAACTACTTGCTAAAAGAGGAGCTTAATGTCATTAGAAAATGTAATTAAGGCAACTTGAGGGGAGGCCTCTCCATGTAGTCAGATTTGCCTGTTGCTCAAACATGCTAATTTGCAGCTTCCTTAAAATGCAAGAACTAATTTGGTGAATTATGCTGTTACAACACCTAGACCAGGAATGGATAATCACTCCATGGTGCGTGTGGTTGTTGTGAGATAATTCTAACCCCTGTCTTGTGGAATATGATGAAACAATGTGCTTCAGTTTCTCCCTGAAGAGAAGAACCTAAGATACGTGCTCTGATGTTGCAAGTCTCAGCCAGGTCATTACTCGTTAAACACTAACTGCCATCATTTCTCCTTGAGGTGAAAACACACATAGCTAACACAAGGAAATATTTAGAGTTAGATTTGTTCTGTGCAGAGAAGGAATTGCCAAAGTTTAACAAAAAGGGCGACCATAACCGCATATATTTGCTACTGTCCTGAAACTCCCTCAGAGTATCCCAGCAAGCACTAGATTTAACAAGGATGGGAAATAAAAATACCTTGTTCAAGAAAATTAATTTATGGTCATCCTTTTTTACTAGTTCCATTCCATTTTCAGTGTCCTCACTTATTATATCAGTCTATGGGACCTGATGAAATTCATCCCCGGGTCCTGAAGGAGCTGGCGGACCAAGTTGCGAAGCCACTTTCCATCATATTTGAGAAATCGTGGCAGTTTGGTGAAATTCCTGTGGATTGGAAAAAGGGGAACATAACCCCGATATTCAAGAAAGGGAAAAAAGAGGACCCAGGAAACTATACGCCAGTCAGTCTCACCTCTGTGCCTGGCAAGATCATGGAGCGGATCCTCCTGGAATCTCTGCTAAGGCACACGGAAAATAAGGAGGTGATTGGAGACAGCCAACATGGCTTCACCAAGGGCAAATCCTGCCTGACAAACTTGATGGCCTTCTACGATACTGCCATGAACTTGGTGGACAAAGGCAGAGCAACGGACGTCATCTACCTGGACTTAAGCAAAGCGTTTGACACTGTCCCGCATGACATCCT
>VZSF01011041.1:0-20207 GCA_013398295.1 Chionis minor | reverse complement strand
ACATAGAAAGGACATCGAACTGTTGGAACAGGTCCAGCGAAGGGCCACTAAGATGATTAGAGGGATGGAGCACCTCTCCTATGAGGATAGGCTGAGAGAGCTGGGGCTGTTCAGCCTGGAGAAGAGAAGGCTCCGAGGAGACCTGATAGCAGCCTTTCAGTATCTGAAGGGAGCCTACAGGAGAGCTGGAGAGGGACTCTTTGTCAGGAAGTCTAGTGATAGGACAAGGGGTAATGGTTTTAAATTGGAAGAGGGGAGATTTAGATTAGATATTAGGAAGGAGTTCTTTACTGTGAGGGTGGTGAGGCACTGGAACAGGTTACCCAGGGAAGTTGTGGAGGCCCCATCCCTGGAAGTGTTTAAGGCCAGGCTGGATGGGGCGTTGAGCAACCTGCTG
Organism: Chionis minor; assembly: GCA_013398295.1. Taxonomy (NCBI): domain Eukaryota; kingdom Metazoa; phylum Chordata; class Aves; order Charadriiformes; family Chionidae; genus Chionis; species Chionis minor. The sequence continues at coordinate 19,810 of VZSF01011041.1, read as the reverse complement.
TAGTGAGAGGTGTCCCTGCCCATGGCAGGGGGGTTGGAACTTGATGATCTTTAAGGTCCCTTCCAACTCTAACCATTCTATGATTCTATGATTATGTTGAGGGCACTATTTCCAAGGCCTGCCTTCCAAGGATACTTCCTCGCTTTTAAAGTGCACAACCTCTACAGTTCACACTTGTAAAAAAATTGCAAAGGGCAATCATCAAGGTCTTTTCATAGACAAAACTGGTTTTAAAATACGTGTAGCAAAATGAAAGTAATCTAAAAGAAAACAGAGAGATTCTTAAATGTGTAAACTGATACTTAATTCATAGACGTAAAGTCAATTTCTTTATGAACAATAAATTTGTACTTTATTGACTAAGCTATTTTTGGTGAGAGTCATATATTTTATTGTCCTTTCTCCCTAAATATATAAGTATTTTAAACTTGTACAAGACTTTGATGTATAGCAGGTGTTTGGGTTTGGGTTTTTTCATGACCAAAAAAAGGCTGCCAGTTAAATTCAAATTTATGTGAGATTAGACACAGTATTACAATAGCAATAATAAATAATATAAAACAATATTCATATAACTGGCTTGATCTTTGTTTTTAATTGTTCATATCCAGCTAATAATGACATCAATTTGTGACACTGTTCTATCACTCATATCTGCAGCATTAAATGTTTTTAAATAAACATTTTGAGTTACCCAGCCTTCAGTTGAAAAATCGGCTGGTTTCCCCAACTGCGTGACAAACTGGAAAGTTTGTCTTTCCTCAGAAGATCAAAAGTGGGACGTAAATTTAACATTTTCACCTCAACTGTTCTGCTGCAAACAGGGATAATAGATTCCCCTGCTATTTTAGTAAAAACAAGGGCCGGGAGCTGCTGTCCAAGGTTTCTGCCCAGCTGAGGGGGCGATCAAATTCTGACAAGCCTTTTCTTACTGCTTTAAGTGGGGCAATCTCTGGGCAGCAGATAATGAACCTCTGCCATCTCCGTTTGTCAGAAACTGAAAAAAGCTCAGTACAGGATAAAAGCAAAGGATGGATTTGAAAAGAAACATTCTTTTCAAAAGACAAACACATGATGATAAGAAACGTTAGTTGGAGATGTTATTTTCTCGGAAAATATTACTGAGATGCAATAAGAGAGAGGAAAACAAGGGAAAATTCAAAAGTTACGTTATTTCTCCCACAGAGCTGAAACTCGGTTTTATATCATCGTTCACTTAATGTGCTCCTTTTGCAAAATATATAGGTTCAAAAACTTAACCTTAGCAAATTATGTGGTAGGTAATGGGTAAACTGAAATTTCCATCCATCTGATGTTATGTATCCGGTGGAATATTAAAAAAGGTCAGGTTGGGATCTCAGGCAGCAAAGTCAGAGGCCTATATTTGAAGTAAATTACCAAATGGAAACACTGAAACTGCATTCAGGCATTTGTGGGTTTTTTTCCTTTACTCTTTTCTCTCTGTCCAGCGTTTTAGCCCTTTCTCAAATGCTTTTCCTCAGGGGCACCACCATCTTAGCAGAGAGGTTTAGCTGTGCCCTGCAGGGGGTCCTGGATACCAGAACTTGTTTCTGGAAGTGTACAGTCAGGTTTGATCCAAAGACAATGGCATGTGCCAAGTATTTAAGTTAAGACTGCTTGAACTACGCCCTCCTCAGACTTGCCATATTGCTTTTGAAAGCCTTCACAGAATTGAGCTTTTTAACAAACTGATATTTATAAGCAAAATTGTATCTGTATTATGAAATATTATGGAGTAATATTTTAAAATATTTGTTTGAAAAGGTGTAATACAAGCACATACACAGACCACGACTATGTTGTTTTGTTCAGTACTTATAATTCACAAGACATTCTAGCTGAAAAAAAATACTATTTACTACATGAGCTGTGTTTGTAACCCCTGAGAACAGTTGGAATTTTGAATTTATCCTGTAAAAGGTCAACAGAATTAATAATTACCGCTATAACTATGTGTGAAAAACTGTAATTAGGCTTTTTCTAAATAATAATAAAAACAGTCTATAGAAAACCAAACTAAAACCTTTCTACTGGATGCAGCAATAATTTTTTTTGAAAACATGTCTAAAAACCAGTCACATCCCCCAGTTTTCTATGGATTCACATTAATTTTCTGTTCTTCTTCAGTGCTCTATTATTTGGCGTGTGATTTAGTATAGAAATGGAAAGTTAGTTATGTGTACTTTATATCATACTGTTCATCTTTTCTCTCTTAGTTATTATTAAAGATCAATAATTTTCACAGAAGGCAAGCAGAATGCCAAGGAAGAGTCAAAACACTGACAACATGACTTATCCTTCAGATCTGATATTGTTTCAGCACTTTTCTCAAGATGTTAGTCTTCCTGCTCACTGAAGACAGACAATAATTTTAGCCTACTGGACAGTCAAGAACCCCATGTAATTGTCAAAGAGTTTAAAAATATCCTCAGCTGGGTTTTTTTATTCGAAGTCTAATAGCAGAAAATACAAAGTAATCCCTTTGAAATTAAAAATATACCCTCCAATCTGTCCAAACCTGCTCCCACATTCCTTCAAGGTCTCTCTTAAGGTAACTCAGAGTCGTATTATCTGGTCCAGCTGGCTCCACAGCCAAGCTGATTTATGAGCCCTCTCATGGGCCTTTCTGGATCTAACATTACCTCTCCCTTGAAACGCATAACTGCCTGTAACTACTTGTGTAAAAAAAAGCCCTAAAGTTTTTTCCAGGTATTTTCAAACAACCCAGAGACCAAGACCTTTATTAATCCCCATCTCCTGACTTTTAGAAGGTAGAGCCTGGTTTTAGATAACTTTTTTTCTCTACCTTTCTAAACAAACATCTCTTTTCCATATCCTATGCCCTTACCCCATGTCTTGTGTTAGCGAACATCCTTCACATACCAAAGCAGACCAAGATCTGCCTATCTGATAAAATGCGAATGTAAAGCCAAATGCACCATAGATGATAAGCCTACTTCCAGAAGGGGGCCAGGCCTTCATCAGCTCCAAAAGTAAAGGTTCCCAAATTGACATTTTTTAAATATCTGATGAGGTAAACAAGGGAATGAGCAAAATTGAGATCCCTCTGAGCCTTAAGTAACAGAAGAAGGTAAAAATCACCATTTCTTAAAGAAAATCTGAAGAATTTGACAGAAAAAAAACCCCGTGCCTACATATTGCTTCAGCTACATTTGTACAATTCTTTTTCTGTACACTATTAAAAAAGTACTACATGACCTCATCTCAGGATTGTTTACATGTTTGCTCAAAGTAGCCCTTTGGAGTCTTATTGAGCTAGAAGGTATTAAAAACTTAACTAAACCACAGAATCATGGGACACATGAAGCACCAAATTCTATTCCCTCATAAAACACACCAAATCTGAATGGACTGCAATAAAAAAAAAAAGAAACTTTCCAGTTCACGGAAGATTAATCTAAGTGAACACTAAGCAATGGGACAAGTAAGTGTTAAACATATTAATCAAACTTGAAATTTCAGCCAGAAAATGAAGACAAATTCTAGTAGTCTGAAGGGCACTATCAAGAATTTTTATAAATCCATATAATTAAATGAGAAGCGTCAGCTTCTTAATAAATGTTTCTTTCATCAAGCATTTTTCCACAGTGAGGATGCACCACAAGAGACACAGTCTAAGCTTTCCATACCTCTTCTGTGGCTTCTTTAAAAATCCATCTGGATACATCCTTTAGCAGCATGTCTATGACTGGCTTATAAGCAATTAAAAAGTTGCCAAATTAACAGATTTTCGTAGAGCAAATCTTGTTATATTGCAACACATTTACTTACAAAATGGAGCAAAATGGTTAGATAGAAGGGCACAGCAAATATAGTAACAAGAGTTATTAAAAAATTACAGTGAAAAACTACAAAAAACAATCAAACCTATGAAATGTAAGTGAAAACAATTTTAATACATCAGATGTACAGCTCAGCATACCTATGCAAGTGTTTATCTTGTTCTGTGACTCTGATACTGAGCAGATGTATGTTTTCAGCTCTAAGTAGGCAGCTTGATTCTGGCACTGACTTGTAAGGTTCTGGGATTTAATCATTCTTGGGGAGAAGGAGAAAACAACACCATCAGCCATCACTGGCCCACAAATAACCTCATCAGGAACAGCTGAGTTCGACAGAAAGGAAATTTATTTTTTAAACACTTGTAACAGTCAATTGGAAGATCCAAGCAGGATTCATTAGGCAGACAAAGATCTACCAACTGGTAATTTGAAAAAGAAAATACAAGGTTTATTTGGAAGAGTGAACTTCATTTTCAAGACGAAGCATAGCTCTTATCCAGCAAAAGAGGAGCAGAAACTCACATTAGAAGATAAATCACATTAGAAGATAAAGAGACAAATCAGCACATCCACCATATCATTTTCCACCAGACTGGATTTTAGAACGTCCAAAACCTCACAAGCTCCAATCAGAGCCTAGGCGTTACTGAAGTATCCAGTATCCACCTGGATAGTGCTCAGTACTTCCAACTTAAATCTCCCATCTGGAAAAAAGATTTTCTAGCAAAGTATGTTCTTGGGGTGGACAAACAACAGCATGACATGTTTCCAAAGTCAATTCCAGTCTTTCCTCAAATATCTACATGATGTAAAAGAACATGTGTGCTGTCTGGATTAAGGTTAGGCAAGAGAGGAAGCACAGAGACCCAGTGTTTGTAGGGCTGCAAAGGAGCTGACAAAGGAAGGTGGGGGCTGCCAAAATCTTTCAGTCCCAGACCCTTTACTGTTGGTGCCATAGCTGCAGCCCTGTGCTTTCACTTCCATCTTCCACACATAATTGCCAAAACATATAAGGAAAAGATGGAAAGAAATAGTAGCTTTGTACTCTGTCCTTAATAAGAATTGGGGCTACAGTTCTGTTCAAGTTACTACCATACCACTATACCAGTCTCAATGAGCTGCCCAGACCACAACTCTATTAAATGAAAGTTTAAAGAATTGCATTGAACTATATTGGTAACTGTTACGAGCAACCAGGTTTTCCACCACACAATGTCAGTATCACCTACCTGACTTTCAAAACCCTCAGACATTAGAATTACACTTTCTATTTTGCTTTACCTAGACTATCCCAACTCTGCTCCAAAGACTGCTCAGTAAGACCAGCAGTATCGGTGTGGTCTTAACAAAAAAAGCACAATATTAGGAGGAGGACTGAAGACTTTTTAAATATGGGTAAGTCCAGAAGCCATGAACAAAGCAATCTTTAGGTGGACACAGCTTAGCTCATGTAGTACTAGCTAGAGCAGCAGTAGTTTGCAACAGTAGTCATTAGGAGCTTTTTGTTTGTTTGTTCTTTCCAGGCTCAGATATGTTCATTAAGTAATCAGGTTCCACCTTACATTTCCCTCTATTAACCTTTTCTGTGTTTTATCTTTTGGGAAGGAACTTTTTAGCCAAAAGCTTTGAGACTCAATTTGAAGACACCATGAACTGAAGAACAGCCCATCTCCTTTGCTGTCTTGTCCAGATGACAAACAACACGTGCCCAACCTTTAGTGTTTTAGCTCAGATTGGGAGATCTTTGAAAGCTCACTCCTAATCATCACTACTCACAACACATTGGTTTGCATTGCAGAAAGGCCTTGAAGAGTATACAATGTAGTCTTTTTGTCTGTAGTCATACTAGAAAATGTGGTCTTTTAAGGAAACTTCAGGACCTGAAACCTCTAGTTTCCTCTTTGATCTTGTCTTTGCATGAGGGCTGCCGTTTGAGAAAGTTCAGACAAGATGGTCAAAGTTTCCCTTCCAAAATACCTAACAGAAGTTTTCTTTAATCATTACTTTCCTATGAAGTATTAAAGACTCTACCACAGGTAAAGTTTTGCACCAAAGAAAAGGAATAGTTACATCCAGCATCTGAATAACTCGTCTCACTATTATGACAGACGAGAGAACAAACAAAAAATACTTAATGCACAATGAAGACAAATGTGTTAATTGATTGGAGGTGCTTTTAGTTTTTATAAATACACTTTTTATGATAAAATATGATGGCCTATTGATTTAGACCAATTGTAGATGAAATAGGAATAATTTACTGGAAAATTAGAAAATTCAGGTGGGTTTCTGTAAATTTGCAATTTATAATATTTCTGTTTACCCTTCAATAGATGATTCAGACTGCTCATTGTCCTAAAACTTTCAAGATATTGTGCAAATAAAGACAAGGAGAGATGTACTGGTTACCAAAATAATGTGGCTGTCTCACACTGAGAAGAAAAAAAGACCTGTAATAAACAATGTGTTTAGGTTTCATCATTTGCGATCCCTTATGAACAATAACACATCTTTAGGTCAGGCAAACGTTAAAAAGACAAGCCACTTTTAAGACTGAAATTTTACTGTTCAGATATCAAAGCTAGATTTCTTTTCCCTTCATGTTTCAGCTCCACAGAAATCAGAGTTATTGGTTTATCTTAACTTAATGCATGATCCAATAAAACAGCCCCCACATGGAATTCAAATCAGGCTGGCAGGAATACCCAGAAATCAGACACAGGTAGTAAGAGACACAAACAGTACAAACTCTAAATTGAAATAAGAATGGAAATAATCAAGAACTGAAATAGAAAACAATGATTGCTTCTTCACCCCTCACAGGGCAGATATTATGCCCTCAGAAGGATGCTAAATGCTTATTTCACCACTGGATTGTTTCTGCACTGCTTATTAATTTGTTACGCACTTTTCCCTGTTGAAAGAATAGTCTCAGAGCAACTACTGAGATCCATAGGCTCTCATTGTATGGAGGAATACGAGTCAGCTAGAAGGCAGAGACAGGAGAAATATGTCTTTACAAGGTCCCATGGTAGCCAGAGAAGTTACGCTAGAAGGGCTGGATGAGCATTGCTTGCTCCCCTGGGCTCCTCTCGGTTGCAGGTTCTGAGTCAGCTGAAAAAGCTGCAAAATACACCAGTCATCTGCTTCTTCTCCTTTCCTTTCCTATTCTTAAACATGCAAGATCCTGCAGTACTACAGTCCATTGATAGTCTGATGAAGAGTAGAGAAAATTCCTTTTGTACTGATGTTGCTGTTTTGTGCAATCAGCAGACCTTCTGTGAGTTTAATTTATCTCTTCAGGTCTAAATTACAGGATGCTGGGCAGAGAATGAAGAGCAGAGAATGAAGAATGAACTGCAATCTCACAGGAGATTGCAGTTAGGCTCTCAACATATATACTCTCTAGCAATATTTATTACAAAATGATCTGATGGACTCTGACTCCTTTTTATTCCACCTATCTTCTCTACTGATCAAGGGTATCTGTCAGACCTGTTACACAGAAATTGTAGTTATGATTTCCCCATGATGCTTCAAGGAAATCAAAACAACAAGGAATACTTAGTAAAAAGTAATTTATATTACTTTAGCATTAGGTTGAAAATTAGCTCACTTGTGTTCACAAGGTAAGATGTAGCTTTCTTTGAAAGTCCTAACATGCAAGCCAGCAGTGATTCAAAGAACAAAGCCTACAAAAACTGAAATGAAGTAAGCAAATGGAATAAAGAAAAGGCTTTCAGTTCTAAAATATTCAGCATTTTAGTATAGTCAGGGAGACAGGTTATTGCATTAAGGCCTGAAACACAACAGAAACTCTCAGAAGACAACATCTTTGTCTAGAAAGGGCTCTTGCAGGATGAGGACTTTAAAATTTTCTGTTTTGTCATTATCTGTATAATTTAGGGAAATTGAATGGCTTTTCTACAAATAAATATTTTGGTCTGACCACTAACACAATTATTTTATTCTGTTTAACACATGCTGACATTTCCACAGTACAAATATCATGACACACAGTATCTAGCTATATGGATATTGTCAGATGTAAGCTTGATACACACTGAGACATTCCTCATTCAGTTTTGGTACCCCAACTCAAGTGGCCAGTAATCTTTGTGTGTAAAACACAAACATTTGACAAGAAACACAATACTAAGAACAGGTCACTCGGTATCTGCTTTCATGTTTATCCCATTTTTACTTCCCTCTCTACTGGACACAGACGTGTACTATTTATCTAGAAGTCACCATTGCAGTACTGCCTCAAAGATCAGATTCCTTTATTGCATTTCCAGTACAAACATTTAGATAGATGTGTTCCATGTTTTAGTGATTTCCAGTTTAAACAAATACACGGTAGAAAAAAGATCCAAGTACTGTTGCAGGACGCAGCATCTTTCTTTGTACAAAGCTAGGTGTGGGAGAGGTGGGAAATAAAGTACAAACAATAGATACATTTTTAAAGATTCTGGAATTAGCTATTCGTGCCCTACAAAGCCTCTAGCCAGTCGGTCTAAAGGGGGTAATTTTAGATGTCACAGAAAGTAAACAAGCAATTTCTGCCCTTGAGATACAAATAAAACACAATTTTAGAGATTTCACCATGTTAGGCTGCAGTTGCACTACAGCTGGATTAAATATTTCAAGCCATGTCTGAACACACTCAGTCCATTTCTAAACAGCATGAAAAATTGAAATGGTAACACTTAGTTCATTAATTCTTTATAAATACGTAACAGATGTGATTTTAGGATATGAATGAAAAATTTCAGAGATGACCTGTCTTATCAATCTTCTCTTCACAAAATCTTGCCTAACCCTCACAGCAAGAAAATATAAGTCACAGAAGACAACCACAAACTAGACTTGCATTACAAGAAATATTACACATAAAAATCAAACTGTAATGACACTGCAGATGATCATCAGTCTGTTTTTTTCCCCAAGAACTGCTAATATCAGGTAATTTGCATAAAAATGTGAAAATTAGGTAATTATTTATAGCGCTTACTATTATTTTATGAGCTAACTACCCAGCTGTTAAATATTTCACTTATGGAATTTCCATGCCGTTAGGAAGGAAATACAAAGTCAACAATAGATATCTTCTACCTCTTCACCCCACACATGCGAAGGTTACATCCACACATGACAAGGTACATTTTGCGTTTCCCCCAGTGATGTTTTCACTACTTTTGTACATTATGAGTTAGAGGATAGAAGTCATTAAATTCATAATCATAAGATAATCTGCATTTCTGAATCTCCTGCAAGAAGAATAATTTTCTAAAAGGTAATCTCTAAGCTCTCTGACTGTCACAGTCCTAACACAAATGAAGCCTTTTTTTTTTTTTTTTACCCTCCTGAAATGAAAATAACATCTTTAAGGAATGCACAAGCAGGTTTTGGGAATTTAAATTAGTTTTCATTTTTAGTCCCAAATACATAAAATCATATTCTGTGAGAACAACTTTTAGACTAAATAAGTACTATTTTAAAGTTTACTTCTTAATAGTTCCTTCCAATTTTCCAGCGCTTGCAGAAGAATCAACACTGACTAGTCAAGATAAGGTGTACAGGAATGTTTCTTGAGGTAGAAAAAGAGCACCCGCATTTCCTTGGAACTAGGTTAACTATTTTTAATTTTATACTTAAAAAAAAAAGCATTACAAAATAGCGTAGCGAACTGAAGTGACATGTTTCAATGCAAGTCTGCCTACATTAGTGAGGGGGTGGAGCACAACTTTGGCAGCTCCACTCACTGTTTCCCCAAATTCCCTGCCTCCTTAAGACAGCCACCCAGCACACTCACCTCCCTCACAGGCACACAGGCAGTGGCATAACGCCATGCCCAGGCCCACTCCAGCTGTTCCATACAGCCAGCCAGGTTACACCTCCTGGACCTCCCAATCCATGTTCATTTTCTGTTCCTTGAAGACAGTAACAAAATGAGTGGCTGGAGGGACAAGACAGGAACAGTTCAACTAGTCTGAGTAATGCTGTGTTACAGAACCTGTAACCCCCACAACATCACCCCAGTACTGTCTTCTACAGTCCACCTCCCTTCCCCACCACTGGCCCCATCCACCATACTCCCTCCCACCACCACTCCAGCCCATCACCCAACACCATTCCCCAGTTTAGTTCCCCACCTCAGGGGGCCCAAAACAGACGACTACAGCAGGATCTCAAGATGATGGAAGGACAACGCAGCTACTTAGTAGGATTGGAGACAAGGAGAATGAAAGATCAAAGCACGTTTGCGAGAGGATCAGGAACAACTTCACTCTGGCAAGAGATGTACTAATCATACAAGAAGCTGTTAAAGAGGTCTTGTTCACAGCACCCTGTTGTCAAATAAACTCCTTTGTTGAAATACACTGCTTGTATAGAACAGCAAGTGAGAAAATGTCTCTTTTTTTTTTTAATTTTAAATCCATGATGAAGTGAAAAGGCTAAGGCAAATCAAAATGCAGCCACCATCTTAACCATTCTCATTTTCAAACACAAAGAATAGTTAAGTAGCTGCTTTCTTGAGCTGTGCTCTTGATTGATGGACTACATGGATTAACAGTCTATTCTCTGTGTCGGGAAACAAATGTTTATTTTGCAGTGACTGCGGTTTCTAGGCCTCACAGCTGAAGACTTAGAGTCATGCTTGCCCCAAATCAAATGTGTCCATTTCTTCCCCTCAAATGTCTCATCTTACGGTTCTGTAAAACTTTACCATTCCCTGCCACATTAAGGAAAGATGGTAAAATATTGATAAAATTATACATAGCAAGACAAGATAAATAATAAAGATTACTCCCAAACAGTGTAAGTGTCCATATGTAAGTGTTCAGTTCTTACCACAGCTTTAGAGATTTCACATTGGGCTCTTTTCAATAGTTTATTGTTTTTAGTGTCACTATCAAACATAAGGTTTAGAATTGGCAATAAGAACAGACCTGTAGCTAACACATGAGCAGTCCTGTAAAAGCATCAATGCAGCATTAACTGGTCATATCCTGCTAATAAGGCATGTCAAAGCGTAAACACAGGGACAAATCCAAATTATTTTTCCCTCTCCAAAACCTTTTCCTGCTACACTTTAACATAGTCCACCACTCACCAACATATGTGACAACTGTTTCTAATAAGCCAACATGTCATTTTATTTAGACCTCTAAACATAAAATCAGTAGTGACTTGAACCCTTCTAAGCTGTCACAAGCACACTTGGTTGCATAGAAGCAAAAAACTTTCCCTATCCCCAGTGTTCAGCTATCCTGTCCCAGCCAAAAAATTACATATATGACCTTGAATTATTATTCAGATGGGAAGCTTCTGTTTTGGAAGACTGATTCTTTTTGGTAATTGATCCCATACAGAGCTATGACTGACATACCAACCTAATTGCACAACCATTTATATACACTACTCAGTTTTCATTTTAAAAAAAAATATGGTGATAATGGACTATTTCAAGATGCAGAAAAAAAAGAACACTTAGTTTAACTGCATTTAAAAAGCACTTTAAAGCTACCTAACTTGTAAAACCCAACAATTTTATAGCATTATCAGATCTACGATATAGTCTATAGAATAAATAATACTTGTCAGAAAGGTTTCTGACTGCCTACACTTTCTTCAAAAACATTTTATTGTATAGGTCTTTTAAAATTAACATTCCTATGGTTGTGGGGGCACCTAGTGGCAAACTAAACATGTTTATGTATACAGCAGCTGATCGTCAGCTATCAGAAACTGGTATTCTTTTATTTTTTGATAACTACTCTCTTACTTGCATAACAAAACACTCATCTGTGTAAGACTAATTTCAACTCAAAGCAACATCAAGGAATAAAAATGGAACATAACACACTAGCAATTCCACTGACTCCCCCCTCCTTTCTTCCCTACCCAGACTGACATATGTCTACAGTAGCTGAAAAACAGACTTTGAAAATAAAACTCCTTTTTATCCTGTATGCCCTGTCAGAGCCCATTACACTGAGCAGCTTCTTTTAGGTATTCCACATGAGGAGGGTTTAATGTTTAATAGCAAACTTACTTATTTGAAGATACTTCATGTTACAGTGGATTTTGATTGACCGGGGGATATAACAAGGCAGTGAAATCACAATACAAGCAGAACATAACAATTCAACTTACAGTTGAACCACAATACAAATATGATTTCTATTACTGGTCTTTATATGTTCATTGTCATGGTACTGGGTATCCCTGGTCACCAAGAGGGAATACTTAAGCTGAATCCAGATCAAGCCCATTGCCATCTTCAAAGGTCATCCTATTGTCTGTTCAGTATTTATACTCTATTGTACTATTACAGACTTCCTCCACGCTGGTCTGGCTAGCTCAGGAAAACATTGACCTTCTAGATTAACTTGGGAAGAATAAATAAATAAAGTTTAAAGAAAAAAACAATTACACAGCCAGTTGATCCAGACAACTGAAACAGCCAGCTGATCTAAAACAAAGCCCACTCTCCGGTGCCCTTTGTGTTGACCTAAATTCAGCTTTATTTGCCATAGCTGCTGTCACTCCTTGCTTTCTTTCCTGAGTTACATCAGCCGATTGCCTGTGCCCACCTCCTGTGAGCTGTCTTCTACAGGGTAGGGGGGTGTTGATCAGTCACACCACCATGTCTTTTTTCCTTGCCTCCATTAGAGAGCGACCATGCAGGGACAGATTGCCAATTATGTCAAAGTTGTGCTCAGATACACTGAGGAGGAGACCATCTGGAAAACACTTTCCTCTCCTCTATCCCAAGCAATATAACATGCGTAATTGTTACAAAGGTCAGGAGAACAAGAGTTTTTCATTTGCAAAAGTTTCCTAAAACTAAACACCTTAGTCTCAATAAAAAAAATGGATTTTCAGCATGAACTGCTTGTGTTGGTCTCCTGTGATGATCTTGCTGCCTACAGGAAAGCCCATTTTGAGTATCCTAGACAACACAAAGGACCTCTGTCTGTATTTGAGGTAGCATTCTTTTTATTTTCCTCCTACTGATATTAGCATAAAGTCTTCTGGCAACACAGCACTAGATTTCCACAGAAGTTATTCACAAATTTAGACTTTACAAATTATTTTCTTAAAAAACCCAAACATTTTATATGAACAGAGAATGCCACCCTGTAGGTTTTGTTTATTCTATTCAAACGCTAGCTGTCTTTTTCCAATAAGCCTCCTAAGTGGTCTTCCTTAAGGCTTTCTCCCTGATCAGTTGCCCAGATTCTTCTGCCAAATCGTTTTCCCTTTCCTTGTTTCTGTCCAGGACCCACCTGAGGAAAAACATCCAAGGCTTCTTCAGGCAAACAATCTGGCTAAGCCTTCATTCTACAGAGCAAAATCACAATGTTTCACAGACAGGTATCATATAGGAATGCTTTACTTGCTCCTCACAGAGTCCTCAGCACTGAATTTTGGCCTGCAGATTATTTGGTAGCACATTCTGGGTGCCAAAGACACTAACGCTTCAATTACTAACTTTTACCAACAGCTCCTCAACTGCTCAGAAGGCTCATGCTTTAACCATATCGATACAGAATCACTTCATGAATGTCAGCTTAACTAGGTTTTTGGTTTGGTGTTTTTGGGTTGTTTTGTGGTTTGTTTTTTTTTTTGGGGGGGGGGGGGCTGTGGGGGAGGAAGGGGTCAAGGGGACGGTGTTGTTTGCTTTACCTAGCAGGAAGTAACATACCTATTCCAGCTCTACTAGGCTGTGCAGGTCCTGAACAGTCTTCAAGGCTGGTAATACACATTCCTGCTGCTCTCCAGGGAATCTGAAAAACAAATCCCCAAAATGAGGGAACAGAGCAGAGTTTTATCATGCTTAGGAACAGAAAAGACAAGATAAAATTACAGCCTAAATCCAAGTACATACCCATCATATGATCCTGTACTAATACCTCCCAGCAGCCACAGAGCTCTGACCACTCAACCTACGCCTCACGAGCAAGAAGGAACACTAATCCTGCTGTCCTCAATTACCTCATGTAACTCAGTCATCAACATCATTTTGACTAACAGCTCTTATCAGCTGGATCTCATCATCAGCTACATAGAAAGTTCACTGAACTCATTACAGAGAGTAGATAGGAATCACTTGTTCATCTTTATGCCAGAGTACAGAAATTTTGTGCAACTATGCTGTTGCATTGTAAGTTTATCTCTCCAGAAAACTGCACATTTTCACATCTGTCTTAAGCTTGCTTTATTGAAGAAGCCTTTTCATCAAAGAGCTAGCAGCATTTATCAATGTATAGACATCATTGACGTCTTTGTCTAAATTACTCTATCAAAGCTGTCTCTCACCATTATAATGAAGCATTATAGAGTGGCTATAAAAAAAAAGAGTGAACTGCCCCCTGAATCGCTGGTGTTGTCTTGCAGCTTTATCTAGGACCTTTCTAGAAAAACTAACTATGCTCAAGACTGCTTAAAATCACAAAGTCAGTCTTTTCCAGCCCACATTAGGCTAGCATAATTGAGTAAACCTATTAACATAAACAAACACAGGAAGAGATTAGTCAATTAGTCAACCTGATTTTCACTGCTTATACAGCTGTAAGGCAGTAATTTCCATACATGGATGAAATAACTAAGATATGCCCAGCCAGAGAGGGATAGCCATAAATGTACAAAATACAAATATTTGTGTGAAGATTTTGCTTTAGATTATATGTATAAAGACATTGCATTGCCTCACCTGTAGCAGCTAAACTCTTTTTATTGTACCGCTACAGTAGTGCTGACAAGATAGTACTATTAGTTTGTCAAAGTGACCTGAAAAACACTTGCTGTACAATTTAAGTACTGGAATTAACTCTTTCCCATGTTATTTGCATCAGAGATGGTATCCTTTCACAATGGATAAGAAAAGGGAAGGATCATTTTCATCTACAGTGATGCACAAGTATGTAAAATCACAAAAAATGAAGAGTATAAAACAAATGAACATGTGTGATGACATAATACAGAAATTTCAAATGTATCCCCAGGACCTCTTTCCAGTATTGCTAAAGAGTATTTTGTCTTTGTTGCCTTGTCATCTTTCCTTGCCCATGTCCAGATAACTTACCTCTGTTAAACTGAAACATTTCCTATATACCCTCTGTATTGTATGCATGCTATGGTCTTATCATTGCAATACAGAAATCATACAAAACAAATTTGACTTTCATCATCCAAGACTAGGATACCATGAGTTATGAAGACCACAGAGCAATAAGGAGTCCTATTAAGAACTGTTTTCAGCACTGAGGAGCTATTCTGGTGTATTCATTCACACATGGATCAGGTCACGCCCTAAAATGGCCTCAAACAGATGTTAGAACTTCACAGTTTTCTCTCGTGAATACTCATCTGTATTTATTGTTAGACTAGAAACTCCAGTGTAAGACCACCTATATCAGAACATAATAAGTACCCTCCAGGGTCAGAAAACTTGTCCATCTAGCACAGTACTGTGTCTCAGACAGTGGCAACAGGAGACGTTACTTCTGGGAAGGAGACAAGCCTGAACATTTTCTCACATCTGTTTCCCCTCTACTTTCCTGGCATCTGCAACTACTATATTTGTGATACTAGAGTGTGCATCCTTGTCTATTCTCTTGTTTTCCACTAGCAGAACACTTTTCTATAAATCCGCTTAATTCATTTTTGAACCTGATGATACCCCCTGCTTCAACAACCTCCTGTGGTAGCAACATTCAGAGGCCCACTGTCTAGTGTAGAAATAAATAACTTTTTCTACCAATTCAAATCCACTTTTTCTATTTTCAAATGCCCTCTAATTCTTGTATTATGGGACTTAGTGTATAGCAGCTCCAAATTTAACTTCCTCCTCAGGCTTCTATAAGCTGAGAGGTCCCAGTGATTCCTCATTATGCAGCTGTTCTACCCCATTGATGGGTCCAGTTGCCTTTTTTCTAACTCTTCTTGTTTCCTTATGGCACTTCAATTTTACCATGGTCTTCATGTCCTTCCTAATGATATCCAACATCTTGTTGAGCATTTCAGTTGCTGCTGCATGGTAAGGCAATGATTTCAGAGGACTGTCAAAAATTACTCTAAGATCTCTTTCCTGAATTGTAAACACCAATTTCAAATTTAATGTTTTGTCAACCTGGATGCATTCCTTAGATGCCTTACCTTAATGTAGTCAAAACCGAAGCTCAGCTGCCACCTTTTGTCCAGTCTCTCAGTTTTATAACATCCCACTTGAAGCCCTTGCCACTGGCATGGGCTGCCCAACACAGTATCTATTGAGATTTATGCAATAAATCTAGCAGCCTTCATTCTGCTGATGGAATTCTACCTGCATATTGAGGTAAAAATTTATTGAGTTTTGGAAGTTTATGTTAATTTAACTTCTCTTTTGAAGCAATGTTTAGGATTAGGATTGCTCTTCTTTTACCCAGCTCTACACTTACTAGGTTAGCTACAAATACATGAGAAATATTCAAGTGTATCAAGACCACAGGAATATGCTGACCTGAGGCGCTCTGCACCTTCACCAGTACATACTCCGAGTGCAAACTGCCCTCTTGCTTGCCTGCTAGTCATTAAGCTACTGCCCTTTACCCTCAGCTGGGCATGGTAAGGCTTCATCCCATTATAAGGGTCTTTTTAAGCCTGTCCAAGTCCTTTTCATGTAACCTTGAGAGTCAGGCACACAGGCAGCCTTCAGCCATTTGCCTCTAGCAACCTTGCCAAGTGCTCTTCCAAAGCGCAGGACTGCTCCCAAAGAAATATCCTTTGCTCCCAGTAGCTAAACACTCCCTGAGCTTCCCTATCCTCCAAAGCAGGTAGCTCTTCCTCCTGCCCTTCCTGTGCAAGGCTACTGGGCAGCCTGCCCTGTTAGCTGTGTTCCTATCTTCACTCAGCTACTGCTTTTTTATCATCGCCTGAACAAGTTTTATATTTCCCTTTAGAGGGTTCATTAACTCAGAGACAGGGGAGACTAGTTCCAGCTATCACTCATCTTACATAAACATCTGCCAAAAAATGATCGCAGTTTTGCCATTTAAATTAATTATCATTTTACAGTTAGCATAATTAACAGAGATACAAGCAATGTACCGCCAGAAGAAGAGCTGACATTTCAGCTTCCATACTTTCCTTTCTGGGCTGAGTTAAGCATCACCCACAAACAGCCTGCCCCGTTTTGAAACGTCTTTCAGACCAACATGGTTCGCCCTGCAGGGCTTGTCTATGTTGCCGTAAAATAAGGGTTTCCTCAGGGTTGATGTCAGCCAGGAGCCAGCCTTGAGTCTTTCTTTTGCTTCCCTTCTCCCCCCAGCACACACCTTTTCTATTCAGCAAGGATCCAAAGTCCGCTAGCTGGTAAGTCTGTGGGCCTGTGCACCATACTGTCTTCTCCTTATAGCACCTTTTCCTTCTGGCACTGTGCGTGCATGGAAAAGACCAGGATTTAAGACACAGAAAGCGAACATGCAAAGATTGAAAAATATTATTTCAGGGAAGAAGCAGGGAATGTGAACTAAGATCCCTTTCACTTAAGCACATTATGGGAGGATAGGTAGAATCACAGAAAACTGTACTATCAACAGTGCAGCTTGGAAGCAGAAAATGAAAACTCCTAATGCGTGATACTATCCCAAGAATGTTTTCTGTAAATGCAGACCAATGGAAGATCACAAAACTGACAAAGATGCATTTTACCAAAAGAGGGTTAGAAATATCAGGTTGGCCAAACTATGTATTTATATCCAGAGGAGAAATGTCTGCAGTCAGTCATGCAGAAGGTGTGTATGTGTCTGACAGAAGAAGAACATGCTTCCAATTTCTTGCTTTTAATCTGTTTCTGTCAAAAACTTAGACACCCAGAGGGATAGTTACTGGGTTGCAAATGAAGACAAAAGGACGAGTTGCCTAAATTTGAAACCACCTGAGATGTTCCCAGGACACATTTCATAAAAGTAATGTGAGGATTTCTCTTGACTAAATCTGCCATTAAACTTTCTTACCCTCCTGAAAAGGTGCAGGTTGGGAAATAATCTGCTACAAGACAGTAAAGGTAAAATATTAACCCTCAGGTCTTTAATTTGTTGTCCTTTAACTGCATCTCAACTTGTTTTCCTAACTGTAGTACTGAGAACTATTCAAAATGAGTATGTGCATGCAGTATTAGAATTTATGCCATTGTGTGAAAGCTATAAAGTCTAAAGGTAATTATATTATTCAGAGATGTTAAAAGAGCAACACATAACCTTAACTTAAAAGTGCCTTCGGAAAAGAGGTGTCTTATTAAAGGTACTTTTTTCCCTAATTTAGGTGAAGAGAGAGGCAGGAGGTGAGAAAAAATAAGTGCTTTTTTTTTACCAGTACATAGTACATTTTCAAGGAAAAGTGAACCAACCAGTTTTCAGTTTTTAAAAAATGAGTATATCTATAGATTACTTTTTTTTGGTTTTCAACTAATTTTGAAATAAAAAAACTCTCTGAGATTTTTTTTCTTTCTTTTGTTCAAAAATATCATTTTATCATGAAACAAAACTGTGACAAGTCTTATTAACAAAGGCCTGGATCCCACAAAGATTTATATACATGCTTAGAGTTACAACATTTGGCTATTCTCATCGACTTTGAAAAACCTTTTCAATATCCAAGATTTTCTGTGTCTACACAGAGTATATATTTCAGTGTGTGTGTGTGTGTGTGTAAAATTCCTCTTAATACATTTTTAAATTTGTTGCCCTCTCCAACATTGATCTTTCAAATTCTGAAGCTTCACTTTGTTTCTCCCCCATAAAACATTTCCAGAAGACCTTACGTAAATCAGAGAAGTGGCTGTCAAACCAAAGACAGTTTCTTCAACACTGACAATGATCTAAGAATGCTACCATTAGTAATACCAGTAGGATGAAACAATGCCTTTATGAGTAAATTCAGCAGTCTAATCATTCTGTCTCAGACCTAAGGCTGTAGTCTTTTTAGTTCTTTACAAAACAAACGCAAAGATTTTTCCACTTGTTTTTTCAGTAAACTATGGATCCAAGAAAATAAGTTTCTGCCTTATATTTCAGACCTATATTAGCTTTCTTTAAAAAGTTTATTTTGTGTAACTAACATGGCATTTGTAAGTAACAAAATAATTAGTGTGCAGATTTCCAGAAAAAAATAAAAGTGTTTTAATAATAGACCATTTGCCCTCATAAATACACTTTTGACATGATTCTTTCACTCAGGAAAAAAAAAAAAAAGACTGAGCACAAGATACAGTAATGTTCATAACTTTTGTAAAGAGGTACAGACACTGTATTTTGGTGCATTCTTCATTCATATAGTTTATCATCAAAGAAAGAACTGATAACTAACATTTCATTATTACATTATATTTTTCATGGTTAGGCTTTAATTCAGAACTCCTCACTATCAAACAACTTCTGTCTAACGAAACAGTCCTCTATTAGATTTCAGCCATTGCTGTTCTCGATTCCAGTTTTATAGTTTGTTCTCAGGTTGTGTGAATGAGAAACATCATACCACATAAAAGTGAAAAAAAGAACATTTGGAAAAAAGCTTCAAGTTGAGACTAAAAACATGAGAGGAATTAAACATTTCTATTTTTATAATTCTTGGTCTGAGATGCAAATTCCTTATCTTTTATGCAGAGAACACAGAACTTCTCATATGAAACATAAAATATAGACAAAAGATTCTCCCTTTAAATGTACACAATCAAAATTATAAAGGTTTAATAGTAAACATTTATACTTTTTAAAGACTCTTCCTTACTAAAGTTCTATTTAAAGACTTTTCACCACTTCTGTATTGAGCAGCCTGCCCTTTGAAAAGTTTTTAATTGGTCGGTACAAAAGCACAAGTAGTTGAAAATAAAAGTAGATAGGATAGCATCTTGTATTCTTTGCTACTCAAGGTATCATTCTGGAACTTATCTTCTCATGATAAGTTGGTGGGATGATGGTGGGATGGCTCTTACGACT
>VZSF01011039.1:595052-617959 GCA_013398295.1 Chionis minor | reverse complement strand
GCCTGGGACCAGCGCCGCCGCCCATCCCCACCAGCGGCTCCGCCGGGCTCATCGCCCCCGCTGCCGCCGCCGCCACAGGTAAGCGCGGGCAGCTGCCGGGGGCGGGGCGGGGCGGGGAGCCGGCCCGGTGCCACCCACCGAGCGCCGCCTCACCGGGCGCGGGGGGCGGGGAAGAACGACGCGAAAATCAACGTAGCCGGCGGCTGCGAAGAGGGAGGTCGGGGCAGAGCCCACCCTCCGTCCCGCCGCGGAGCGCGGGCGGGCGGGTCGCCCGGAGCGGGCGGTGGGGCGGGTTGGTGCCGTTACCGCCGGGACCGCCGGTGTTGGGCCGCTGCCAGCGGTGACCGGGGGGAGCGGCGGGGGGGGCCTGCTTGTCTTTCAGCTTTTGCCGTTCGCACGCGCGGCGCCTTGAATGCAAACTTTAAATCAAACTGCCCGTCTGACGCGGGGTGTAGCTTTGCGGCAGTGACGGAGGTAATGGTGGTTTTCCTTGAAAGCAAAATTAGTCAGTTTTGTTTGAAGAAGGTGTTCAGGCGGATTTCTCGGGCGTGAGCCCATGGGCCCATTAGTTCCAAGCGAAGCCGGCTGAAGCGCTGCCAGCGCTCCCAGGGTTTTCACCACTCGTTTCATTGTAAGGGGGAATTTCTTTTATTTGGACTGTTTCTGACATCACATCTCTGACCTGGTGGGATGCCAACTCGTTCCCTTTTTGACCGATGCCAACAGAGTTCCCTTTTCTTTTCTTTTTTTTATTTTGCTAGTGAGCGATGATTCTAGTCGCGACTCCGAAGTTGCTCCTAGAGAGCACATCGGCCCCGGCGGCTCTATACAACCTCGGGAGGAGAAGCAGGAGCCAGTGGTGGTTCGGCCGTACCCACAGGTTCAGATGTTGACGCAGCACCACCCCGTCCAGTCTGCTGCCCCGGTGACGGTGACAGCACCACCAGCACATCTGACTCCCGCTGTCCCGCTTTCCTTTTCAGACGGACTTATGAAGGTAATGAGGAGGCTCACGACTCGTAGGAGGGGAAAATACAATTTATATTACTAGTTAAGTGCGTTGAGCAAAAATAAATTACACCAAAACCTTCCCTGCTTTAGTTTCTTAAGCTTTTCTGGCATGGCGTCTAGTGGCTGTACACTGCCTGGAGGCTTTAGCTGTTCTGTATGGTATGCTGAGCACTTCACAGTACCACAGCGTCGTTTCTGTTTATCTTTTAAAAGAAGAGCGATTTCATTCATTTTCTAAAATCTTGCGTTTTCTCTGTAGGAGTGGATGAGTAGATGAAGTTAACTGTTACCACCCAGTGTCTGTAGGGCCATACCGTAGCCCGAACAGATTCCACGTGACTTGCTGTATGTTAGAAGCCGCATAATTAAAAGATGCCCTTTCTTTATCCTTTCTTTATCGCAAATGAAAATGGAATTGCTCTAAATGACCAATATTCTTCCTCTCCAAATACTTAACCATACTTATCCTTGCACAAAGGTGACTCTTTCCAGGCTTTGACACCCCAACCCCCTGCAAATAATTCCTGCCGCAACACTGAGCTCTCGTTTGGAGTTGCTGATGTTTCTGTCCCTGTCTCTCTTGCAGCCTCCCCTGAAGCCCACCATGCCCAGCCGGCCCATTGCTCCTGCTCCACCCTCTACTCTCTCGGCTCCTACAAAGGTTCCTGGGCAAGTTACTGTCACCATGGAAAGCAACATACCACAAGCTCCAACAATTCCTGTGGCAACAATCAGTGGGCAACAGGTCTGGAGTTTTGTTTTGTATTTATTTTGTTTATTCTGTTCCAGCTCACTGCACGGTCAGATCCATGTTAATACTGGCACGAGCAGGGTAGGCTCTTGCGGCAGGAGGGAAGGCAGAGAGAGAGCGGGTTTCCCTGTTCAGTGGCCACTGGCTGTTGGATCAGTTCTCCTTGGAGCGTTAGGCCTCAGACTCCGTTATCGTTAGCTCTTTAGAGAGCTGCCAATTTGTTGTAATCATCCAACTGACGTAGCACCGTGAGGCTGCGATGGCAGAGCCGTATCCAAAAGCTGCTGTGCAGATCAAGCTTCCCGTAAAAGCTCCTGCTGTTTCAGTGTCACTTGGAGAATTTCTAGTGCAGACGAACGGCTGGAATTCATCACTGCAGTCTCCCTTAGCTGTCGAGACTGGTGAACAGTTCATGGTTTTGCAGTATATTCTTATTTAACCACTAGTAACAAAATTTGACGGGGGGGGGGGGGGAGTTGTAGATAATGCTTTAGCAACTTTCCCCCCGCCCCCCCGACTGCAGAGCCAGTCCTTGTGATTTGAAACTGGTTTGCTCGAACACTCATCACTAAACCTCTGAAGTCTCAGGGTTTTGATGTAAAGTGCCTGTAGGTGGATTTGAGTTAGGCTGGGTAAGGGTGTGCTGCAGTTTCAGTGGATTCTTATCCTCATGAATTGCCTTGGGAATCCCAACATTACTAGGAAATAGAATTAATTTGTTGCAGCATTTGCTAGGTTCCCACTATCCTCTTGACTTTACTGGACAGTTGGTATGAATCTGTGCCTTCAAAGTCATTAATGGCAGAAGGGCCATCTGTCTGGTTGATATGTGAGTGACAACTGACTGAATGTCACCTGCATCCCAACCAGAAAAACAGATCAGTGAAAGATAAATGCTTACATCTTGTGCACAGTGTCAGCGGCTTCTGTAACTTCATCCAGGAGGATCATCTGCCTCTTTCCCTGCTCAACGTGTAGAACGCGCAACCTTTGTACGCCAAATATTTCTACAAAATCTCTTTTCTGTCTTTGGGACTTGGAATACTGCGTCCAGCTCTGGAGCCCCCAACGTCAGAAGGACATGGACCTGTTGGAGCAGGTCCAGAGGAGACCACAAAGATGATCAGAGGGTCAGAGCCCCTCTGCTGTGAGCACAGGCTGGGAGAGTTGGGGGTGTTCAGCCTGGAGAAGAGAAGGCTCCAGGGAGACCTTAGGGCACCTTCCAGTATCTGAAAGGTGCCTCCAAGAAAACTGGAGAGGGACTTTTTACAAGGGTATGGAGTGATAGGACAAGGGGTAATGGCTGCAAACTGGAAGAGGGGAGATTTAGATTAGACCTCAAGAAGAAATTCTTTACTCTGAGGGTGGTGAGTTGCCCAGAGAAGCTGTGGCTGCCCCATCCCTGGAGGTTCAAGGCCAGGTTGGACGGGGCTTGGAGCAACCTGGTCTAGCGGGAGGTGTCCCTGCCCAGGGCAGGGGGGTGGAACGAGATGATCTTAAGATGCCTTCCAACCTAAACCATTCCATGATTCTGTGATACGGCAGTACTGTTAGTGTGGCCAATAATTCTTGTCAGCGAAGCTCATCGTTTATTTTGGGTTTTGTTATTTCTTTAACTCCGCAGGGGCATCCTAGTAACCTGCATCATATCATGGCTACCAACGTGCAGATGTCCATCATTAGAAGTAGTGCTCCCGGGCCTCCGCTACACATCGGAGCTTCTCACCTGCCCCGAGGTAAGATCTGGCCGTGCCATCCCTGCCTTCTGTTGACAGCCTCTCAGGGCAAGAGAGATTTCCAAATTCTCCTCACTGCTAACGCACCTAGTACTTCAGCTGCTAAAACTGCTAGCGTAAATAGGTGACTGCTGGCCTTTTAAATATCCTGTTGCCTTCAGCCCTTTAGGGCAGGACTGTGTGACAGTATTGAAAATGCTGGCAGATACCAGCAAGTCTGTTATTCTGGTTCTGTGCCGTTAAAACAGTCAACGCTTTCAAGACAAAATATACACCGGTATGGACTGACCTGCCCTACAAAATGTCATGTGCATTCTTGGCAGCGAGCGTTGTTCGGCTGTGACAGTGACACCTGCACCGTTGTGAGGCGTATTCTTGTACCCACTTGCCCCAGGATCACTTTTGCATTTTTTGTGCATGATAACACTTTGTATTGTGTGCGTTTGGTTTTACCCCCGAGTTAAATGCTGACGATAATTACAGGCTCTTATCTCCCAGGATTTTGGTTGCTACAGCTTACAAATCGGGAGATGGGCCTCTTAAAAGAAGCCCTGTGCTTATTACAGTCTGTCTGATTTCTGGCTGCGGTTTTACTTTCAAAAAGCCGATAGGTTGGGTTTCCAGTTCAACTTTAAACTCATCTGAATTCAAAGTACCATTTATGTTTTTATTTCTTTTTGTATTTGATGTTATTTGGTCACTTGAAACATTGACATAAGCAAAGACCTAACCTTTTACTAGAGCAGGTGGAAGAACTGTGCAGTTTTATTTGCAGCTGAAGTAAAACATAGTTTTGTTCACTTGATTCTTGTGGGACAGCTGTCACAAAGTTTATGTTGTCACTTAAAGCATATTTTTGGGGGGGTTTTGGGTTTTTTTTACTTTCTGCTTTTATTCTCTCAGCTTGAATATTACCTTTTGAGGTAATAATGTAATGAGGGACATCTATAGAAACTACACACTCTACTCCATGAAATGATTTCAAGGCTATTTGCCTTTGACAGCAATTTCTTTTGATCAGGAGACAGCCAACAGTGGACAATTAACCAAAGTCCTATGCTGTTGCAGCTTTAACAGTTGGGCGGGGTGTTTTTTGTTTGTTTTGTTTTTCTTCTATTGCTTGTGTATTTTCCTTTGGAACTTCATCAGGTGCAGGGAGGTTATTGTTGGTATCAGGTGACTTATTTAGACATTAGCCCAGTGATCAAACGGTTTGAATTATTTCAGCTGACTTGCCCAGCTTGGAATAGAAAAAGACTGGATTTGCAATACAAAGTTATTATAGGGGAGCAAGAAGTATCAATAAAGCCAATTTGTTTAACGTAAGACTTACCCTTCAACCACATACTTTTGTGAACCTTACATATATTTCCTGCAAACCTTACTTTTAAACCAATGCCACCTGAACTGACATACGTAGGAAATCTATTCAAACTGAAATACATGCCAGCTCAACTCACAGTCTGTCTCTGCGGTCATCACGGAGCCGTTTGGGCGCACGGTATTTTAACACACTTGGTTTGTTTCCCAGGTGCAGCGGCTGCTGCAGTGATGTCCAGTTCTAAAGTAACTACAGTCCTGAGACCAGCGTCGCAGTTGCCAAATGCGGCTACAGCTCAGCCAGCAGTTCAGCACATCATTCACCAGCCAATCCAGGCAGGTAGCAGCCAGGCAGCTCTGCAGAACACTGACCACCGGCTCCAAATTCTTCCTGGCACTCACTTGTAATATATAACCTGTAATTGCGTGTTTACTGGGCTGAGGCTACTGTCAGCTCTCTTCCAGTTCTGTTTCTTGGGTACTAGTTTCTAATGGCGAGTAGTGAAACAGTTGCTGGAGTTCCGTGGTTTGATTTCCTTCGTGGAGTTGGCAGCAGAAATTGGGTTTTTAACTGTCTCCAGAGTGCTTAGGAACTGGGAAGAGGATTTAGTTCAGCTGTTACCCAGGTTTTAAGGTTTGAAAGGTCTGACATGATATGCTCCTGTTGATTTATTCTTATACAGAATTAAAAAAAAATAAATCTCATTTTAATATGCTTCTGTGCATCTCAGCTTACATACATTTATAAGAAGACGACTGTAGATGCCATCTCCCCACAATATTACTAGTGTTCAGTGTTAGGATAAAGGGTTAAACATCTTTGTGCTTTCAGTTAGGGTGCCAATGTAATCACCTTTGACTTCCTGTATATACTTGGGTCAGAGTTGCTTTTAATTCTGAAGGGATCTGACTTTTGGGGTTTTTCTTAAAGACCTTCAAGGGCCTTGAAGACCGGTCTTGTTAACTTTGTTGGTTACTGATTCCTATGACCTACGTGCTTTAAAAACTAGGACAGATCTGCGTAGGAGCTTGCAGATCAAATCAGAAAGCCTGCAAATATCTTAGAATGCCAAAATCTTAGTGATAAGATTTAGAAAAAAAACCCAGTTTTAGCCAGGTTAATCTAGTTATTATCTAAATAGCAGAATTTCTCTTCTGAATCTGTCTCTTTGTGACTCATTTTTATAGTCTCGTCCTCCCGTGACAACTTCAAGCACTATTCCTCCAGCTGTGGTGGCAACTGTCTCGGCCACAAGAGCTCAGTCCCCTGTTATAACTACAACAGCAGCACATGCTACGGAATCAACCCTCAGGTAAAGACGCTTTGAAATCGACAGTGCTCTGAATTTACAGAGGCAGCGGGCAGGGGAAACGTACGTGTTAACCATCCGGAGCTGATAATCCTCTGGAGGTGGGGTGATCTAATATAAAACCAGTAATTCTTGCACAGTGCAAATGCTTTCAGTTCTGTGAATAAAAATTACTATAAATGTGAACTGTTGCTCTGTGTTCTGACAAGGAAAGAGCTTAGTGAATCGGTTGTGATCTCCTGCTTCCTGCAAAGCAGAGTTTCTGTTGTAGGAACTTGTGGCTAATTCAGCCCATCTTTTTTATGAAGATACAGTGGCGGGGTGGGGAGAATGATACAAGAATGTTGAAAAGCATCCCTGACAGAAAGTCTTTTTTATGAACTGGTAAGTCTGCCCTCCTAGTTGGGTACTTAGGGAAGATGAGGATACAACAGTGTAGTTAAAGCAGCGTAAGAAACTTGCCCGTATATTTGGTAGCAGGGCTGCTTTCAAAGAGAAAGAGGCCAAGGCCTGATGCATGTGGCTGCATCCTGTCTCCCATATCTGGTCTCCACGTGGTTATCTTCCCAACTGGTTTTCTCTCTCTCCAGTCGACCCACCCTGTCTATCCAGCAGCACCCGCCTTCTGCAGCTATTAGTATTCAGCGGCCTGCGCAGCCCAGGGATACGGCTACTCGGATTACACTACCCTCTCACCCGGCTATCGGAACGCAGAAGCCACAGCTCCACACCATGGCTCAGGTAAACTGCACCAAGGAAAAAAAAAAACCAACAAACCCTATTGCTTCTTCTAGATGTCTTTTTTTTTTTTTTTTTTCCCCCCTGAGCACTAAGACTAAATTTGGGAAAAGGGTTAGTATTAGCTTAGGAATTCACATTCTTTACAGTCAGTGCAGCATGATTCCATACTAACTAAATATTTCAAATGTACAAGTCTTTTAACATGAAGGTTTTCTTTTTCTTTTCATAGAAAACCATTTTCAGTACTGGTACTCCAGTGGCAGCAGCAACAGTGGCACCTATTTTGGCAACAAATACAATTGCTTCAGCAACCACAGCTGGTGAGTGTTCACGTGGGAGAGTTGTTGGAGGGTGTGGGTTTTGCGGGGTTTTTTGTTGGTTTTCCTCCTTGAAGATGGGACCTGATTACCTTTGAGAAATTCTTTATTTATGGTAAAGACTGCGTTTGGAATCACATGAGCAGACTTTGGGAGAGAAACTGCTGAATTCTGCCAGGAGGTTGTCTGGATTGGGGTTTCTGCCCTCTTTATTTATTTGGATATAGATACACTGGTGTGATAGGGCTCCATAGAAATATCTTACATGGTTTTTTTTTTTTCTTTAGGTTCTGTGTCTCACACCCAAGCGCCTACAAGCACCATTGTCACCATGACAATGCCCTCCCATTCTTCCCATGCTACAGCTGTCACGACCTCAAACATCCCAGTTGGTGAGTAATTTCAGTTTTAAGAAGAGTGCGTAACTGATGCTTCACTTGTCTTTTGTACTAGTAGTCTGTGCGTATTAGTAAATTAAGGAGGGGAGGAAAATCAGTTCAAGCTGGGAGAAACCAATTAACACGTCTACTGCTTTATTTTAATACCAGGAAGAAATAGATGTTCTAGGAGGAATAAGGAGTAAAATGGCTCATTAACTCACTCAATTGAATTCTTAGACGACCTTGAGCCTTTTGGCATTTCAGAACCTGTATTCTGTATACTAGAAGTTGTAACTGCTTGGTGATGGAAATACGGCTTTCGTAGTTGATTTTGTAAGTTCCTTTGTGTGCTTCTTGAAGCATAGGTGAAGCCTCATCAGGTTTGGTTGGTGTGTTCACTTAGACCTTAGTGCTTTATCTCCAAAGGTGGGAAACTTTCCTGTCTAGGTGTGGGATCTGGCTGAGATGTTTCCAACAGGACTGCATAAGTTTCCTTTTGTTCATCTCTGTTTTCCCGCTGACTTCCTTCTTGTTCCTTTGAAATCTTGTAATACATTTCCCTGCCGTAAATTTCCAAGGAGTGAAGTTGTATTTTGATACATCAGTGTTTCCTGTAAAGCTTTTGTAGGTGTTTTCTTCCTCTTCTTGGCCCCTGTGTACGTATGCGCGCCTCTGCCTTGATCTCATTTCCCTTGGTCTCTGTCAAGTTCTACTTTGAAAACTTGGAGAAATAAGTTCTTGACAGCAGAAAGATTTGGGCTGATCCTAAGGAGAAAGAAAAAAAAAAAAAACCCATCCAAACTTCATTTGGGCACTGGAGTAACTTAATCTATTAGTGAGCATCATTTATATAGGCATTTATAATGTTCTCCTGTTCTGTTACAAATTGACAAAAAGCGCGTTGTTTCCCTTGTTCTTTCTTCCCATTGAGGAAACCTCTCATCACTGTGGATAGGAAATCATCTGGGGGTGGGATGGCTTTTTACTGGGGGTGGGGGGAGCGGGGTAGTATTGAGGGTTTTGCCAGGAGAATTAATCTTGCCTTTGGAGTGTCTACCAGCTTTTCCTTTGACTGTTAACTGATGACATGTTTGTCTTTATGCAGCTAAAGTGGTTCCTCAGCAAATCACACATACTTCTCCCCGGATCCAGTCTGATTACACAGCAGAAAGGAGTAATCTCATACCCCTCTCTAGCCACCGAGCGTCACCAAACCCAGTAGCAATGGAAACCAGAAATGACAACAGGTGGGGAAATAACAGCACTATGAACGAGAGTGTGTGTGTGAGTAGGTTTTGAGTGTCTGGCTGCTTTTCTAGGTTCCGATACGCTAGAAATAATGTGTTTTAAAAACCCTGGGGTGGGGGAGATTTGGTAGTTTTGAATTAATCATGATGGTTGAGATACTTGCTAGCTTATGCCAGTTGGGATTACAAAACTCGGGGAGTGGCCCAAAAGCAGCGGCTGAAGACGAACAGTTAAAACGGCGTGTGTAATACGTGCTCTCTTTGATGCCTGTAGGCAGTCGGTGCCTGTCCAGTTCCAGTATTTCTTACCGACGTACCCGCCCTCTGCCTATCCTTTGACTGCGCACACCTACACCCCCATCACCAGCTCGGTGTCCACCATTCGCCAGTACCCAGGTAAGACAGGCTTTGGGGCAAGCAGACTTGGAGGCTTTGTTCAGTTGTTGGCTTATCTACGAGCTTTAGTGGTGGGAGAAGCTAAGAGGCTTTTACGCTTGAGTCTGACAATTTGTCCCAAAAAGCCTTTGATGACTTACTAGCTGAGGGGGGAAGAACTTATGGGCCAGGGGTATTGAACTACTTCCAAGACCTACTATATGCAGCTAACAACAGTTTTCTTGAGAGTTTCACGCTTGATATCCAAGGGTTTACATCTCTAGAAGTTAAAGTTTCGGATTCCACAAATCAAAACAATTGCAACTCCTCCAAACCAAACCAGTTCTCTGATGCCTCTTCATTCCCTAGTGTTCCGAGAAGCCCATTTTCATCTCTTTCAGCATGAATGAGAGACAAACCTGAACCAAAACCGAAAAAAATAAGCTGCATTGCACACTGTTGTGTTAGTGTTTTTCTTAAAAACAAAACAAAAAAACCCAAAACCAAACAAACAAAAACCCCCACAAAACACCAAAAACAGGGTAATTAACGTGTTTGAACTGTTGTAATAACTTACAGAAGTCAGAAATGCTGTCTAATGTGAGCCCATGTAGTCAACCCAAACTCAGGTCATTCTCTGTGACAAAATTTGGAGCGCTTTTACCTTACTGAGTGGTTTAGGACTGTTCTCTATAACACGGTAATCTTTACAATCCAAACCCCAGGAATTTAGATTTTCGTGGAACATCAGTGTCCACTGGCAGCATGTCACCCTTGAGCAGTGTCGAGGGGATTTGGAAGGACAAGTCATGACTGTAAGTCGTGTCAGGATTTGAGGTGGGCTTCAGGATAATTAAGTGACTTGCAGAAGGGGCAGCTGAGCTGGTTTTGTACCTTCCTGCGCTTTGGCTGAAGGTTTTGAAGGAGAATGTGCAGGTGAGCGGTGGTATTGGGTGTTGGCAGCTGTGGTTGAGGAGCAGTAAGGAGCCCCTGATGGAACACGATTGCAGACCGTCAGGAGTTGCGTTTTGGTAGCGTATTGGGGTGACGGTAGGCTAATGCTAATTTTTAAAAAAGCAGATGTAGGTTGTTCAGCAGGAGCTCATCGACAGAGACATGTTGTTTGCTAAATTGACTTGAAGCCTCGGTTGAAGGTACTAATTGTGGCAGTTACTTGTGACAACTCAAAGCAGAGGATCCAGGGTATCAGGAGGCACGTGCAGCTGTGCTGAGCACAGCTGGGCGAGGGCTGAGAGGAAAGTGCAGCGGAGCCTTTTTAAAAGATTGCTGAGATAAGGAGTGCTCATACGGAATTTTAAGGACTAATGTTGGCTTTGGCTTTTCAAAGGGTTGGTTGTGTTTATATAGTTTCCCAAAAGGATTTTGTTGGCTAGAAAGTTCTGCGATGAGAGTGTTTTGTATAAGGTGTTTGACTAAGAGAATTAATGTGCCATAGTTTATACAGAAGCCATTTTCATGGACCTGGTGCTGGATTTCTGGGTTTTGACAGCTGTTTTTAGAGTGTCTCGTCAGCACAAGAACTTGATGGAAATCCTGTGACAATGACAAAAACAGCTTGTTCTGCGATGAGAGGGCTCTCCATTGTTAGCAAGCAAGTCTGTTGTTGGCAAGTTCACACTTGCATTCTGTGTATGGCTACAGAAATGGCAGTTCTGTTCTGTAAAGGCTGGAAATCTGGACACCCAGGAACTGCAGGTAGTCTAACAGCATTATTAAATGCTGCCTGGGGGAACTGTAATATGCCGTAGAGTGGATCTGGAAAGATGGAATTGTAGTTGCTTAGAGCTGTAAGTTCAAATGAATGAATTGAACTTCTTAGAACAGGTGCGTCATTGGGAACATTGTTCTGCCACAAAAAGATTTTATGTACATTTTAGCTGTGGGATCCAGCTGATAATTGCAACGCCTGCTCGGAGTCAGATAAGATTGTACTCAACTTCAGAACAGTTTGTCCACTTGCGCTACAGAAAATTTTTGATTATGTGGCTGGGGAAAGGGGGAAAGGAAGCAAGCCCTGCTTTTAAGGTACTTAGAGTTGAGTCTCCGCTTTCTCTGTTGGCTTTTGTACAGTCAGAGGTTTGGTGTTTTTTAAATTTATGTAATTATAAGCTCTGCAGAAAGACAGTCTTTTGAAAAGCAATGTCTTAGGCTTATGGGGGTTTTTATATTTTTTTTTTTAAGCAGGGAAAATACCGAGTGTTGGTACTTGGAGGCTTTGTAAAATAAGATAGTGAGCAAAAATAGGGCACAGATTTCTAAGACTGGAAGCTGGGTACAGAAACATAATTTGAGTCTAACTTTAAAAGTAGAGTTAAACTTGAACTTTTCTCTTGTTGCATTTTGAAATAGAAAATGGAATGGAAGTAAACATAACATTTCATTCTTCTGGCAGACAGTCTGGCCTCTCCACTCTCAAATTTACTACTGCTCTAACCAGGCAGGCAAATTAAATTTTCCAAGGAAAATAGTCTTCAAAAGTAAATACTTGAGCGAGAGGTGCTAGGGGCACCGAGGCGACCCGCTGGCTAGGCATGACGAGGTGTCTGTGTTGCTGCTCTCAGTTTCAGCCCAGGCTCCCAACTCGGCCATCACGGCTCAGACTGGCGTCGGAGTGGCCTCCACCGTCCACCTCAACCCCATGCAGCTGATGACCGTGGACGCGTCTCACGCCCGTCACATCCAGGGCATCCAGCCGGCACCGATCGGCGCCCAGGGCATCCAGCCGGCACCAATCGGCGCCCAGGGCATCCAGCCAGCACCAATGGGGACGCAAGGGCTCCACCCCGCCGCACCAATTGGCACGCAGGGGCTGCAGCCCACACCAATCAGCGCTCAGCAGCCACAAGCCGACACCAAGACTTCGGGTAAGCGCAACCATTGGACCTCGTCAAAGCAACTGAACTGCTGTCCTGCAAATTTGGCGTATTTTTTTTTCCTTTTACTCTGATTAACGATCTGTTATCGTCTCTGTGATCCAGTAGTGGACACTAAATACATTCATACTCATATTCTCCCCGCAGAGAATTTTTTTTACCTATTTCTTCATTTATTTTTTTTAAGGCTACTGGGTGGGCTGTGTGGGTAGCCTTGAATAGGTTACTTCCCTGGAAAAGACTAGTGGTGTCTGAGCTTAAACAATTTCCTTCAGTAAGGTCTCGTGAGGAAAAGCCATTTACAAGTAAATGATGTTCTCCAAACTGTTAGATCACAGTAGCAATTAAAATATGGCCGGGCACCTTCAGCAGCTGGTAACCTGATCTTGGACTGTGCTAGGAACCATCTTTCATTAAAAAGAATTGGTCTGATGAAACCCCAACAACTTACTGAAGAAATGGGACATGGCAGCCAAGCACAGCGTGGTGGCTGCTTCGCTGTCTAAATGCTCGGCATCACTTAGTTGGCCAAACAGGCTTTGGCAGAAGGTCAGAACACAGACACAGCTGATGGTGCTAACATACAAGTGGCATGTTTTGCCACGCAGGCTCTATCAGGAGTGTTATTCTGTTGACCCAGTTGTGTTGGTGGTCTCCCTAGCGATTTCTGCATTTTCCGTTTCTTCTGGAAAAAGATTACTTCCCTAGCAGCAGTTGTTAGGCAGGAGCGAGTTTCCGTCTTCCCTGCAGAAGGTTCAGTGATCAGATCGCCTGTAACAAAAGTATCGCTTACAAAACGGGCTGAAAGCACTGCAGCTAGAGATTGAGAGTAAAGAGAGCATGGCCACGTGCTCTGCAAACACCGGCTTCCTCATCGAGTTTCCTTAAGCAACTGTTGCTTTTTTTTTTTCCCTCTCTGTATCCGTTCTTCTCTCTGCTGTGTCCATGTCCACCCTTCCCAGCAGTAGTCCTGGCGGATGGAGCCACCATTGTAGCCAATCCTATTAGCAACACGTTCAACACGGCTTCTGCAGCAACTACAGTTGTGCAAACCCATAGCCAGAGTGCCAGTGCCAGTGCACCAGCCCAGGGCTCTTCCCCGCGCCCAAGCATCCTCCGGAAGAAACCAACCACGGATGGGTGAGTAGAATTGAAGGTGACGTGCAAATGACACTTCTGCGCAGTCCGGCCCGGCTAAATGGGGAATCATCTCAGCGGAGATGGGAAAAGTTCTAGCAGATCGTTCAGTCGGCAGGGGTTGGGATTAACCTGCTGATCTGTGAAGCGCACTGCTTTTCCTCCCCGGGGTAGGATATACTTTTATCTCACTGTCAGTGATAAAATGAGAAGGACAGTTTGTCTCCTAGCTTTTGAAAGCGACCTTCTGAGGGAAAGTGGATTTGAGGCTTTCTTGCTTAGCGTAATAAAAACAAAGAGTTTATAATCTGCTAAAATTAGAATTCCATGCTTTGTCTTCAGTGCTTTTCTCAGAAGAATATGTGGTTGAGTAGAAAGGACAGGATTAGTACCCTGCTGGGAAATCTGATTAGGAAAAAGGGAGGGAGTAACTTAAACTCTTAAAATATTTTATGTTGTCTATCTGATTTTTAAATGCCTGAGTAAAGAGGCAAGAGACAGCTTTTGAATTAACAATGCATTTCCTCCTGACTAACAACTGAAAACATTTGGAACTGATGTGTCCTATGAGACTGAAATTGCATATTTTTTTATTTGCATGGAAACCTTTTTTTAAGGCCGAGATGCTGCAAACTGTAAAACTGAAACAGAAATTAAAGAAGCAGAGGTAGATCACAAAGAACGTTTCCATTGGAGAGGCTGATTATCTTGCACAACGATTTGATTTCCAGCCCCACGGGAGACTGACTAGTCTCTAAAAGACTTTCTGTATTCAGCCCTGCGCTGCCTAACATCCACAGTCAGGGACTGACGTCTTGGAGTCAGGCTTTGACACAGTCCAACTAAACGAAGCGGATGCCTGTCTGAGCACTGTTTAGTTCCAGATGATTTGCTCAGTCTTGAAATGGCAGTAGAGGATGGTGGCATGGGCAGACACTCCCTCTTCCACTGCTGGAGCCTGGCGGCCTCAGTGAGATGCTCTGCATGGCAGGGCGAAAGTAAAGCTGGCATTCTTGGAGAAGCCCTAAATGGGGGGGAGACTAGGCCAAGCAACTAATCTTTTATCTTTAAAGAAATGTAACACCTCATCTGAAAAGTAAAAGAAGACTCTTTGTGTAGCGGATCAGTTATACTGGAGACAGAGTGCAATGATACAGTTGGAACTCCTGTCCTGGTTTGGGCGAGGAAGGGTCGATTCCTTTGCTCTCGGTGGTATTTGTCTTTGCATCAGGGAGGTGGGAATTTTAGACCTGTCTGTCTCTTACAGGCTGGCAGTCCGGAAAAGCTTAATTCCACCTCAGCCACCTGACGTAGCTAGCACCCGTGTCGAGAGTACTATGCGAAGCACATCTGGATCACCAAGGCCTGCTGGGTAGGATTTCAGGAAACAACCATCTGCATCATAATAGTTTCGTTATATTTGTTTGATTTGTATTATTTGGCTATCGGAGCGTTTTCCTTTCTTTTGGGAAACTTCATCTATTTAGAATTTGTCACTGTGACAACTTTGAACAGACTTGACAGGTTCTGCTGTCGTGAAGCTGAGGCAGTAGCCTTTGAAAAGCTGTGGTTGTGAGCTTTCATTAGAAACAAACAAAAAACATTGTAAAGGACAGGTCTCAAAACTTTTTTCTATAATACTTGGAAATTAATGCTGAATAAAGGTAAATGGAGTTTCTACCCTGCTTTAGTTGAGTTCAGTGGCTTTACAATTTACTGTTTTATCACTGTTATCCACAGTGGGAGCTCTTGCACACAGAGCACGGGGGGGCAGTACAGCTTTTGGGTAAAAGTGCCTCTTGTCTGCAGTGCGAAACTGTCTTGCTTCTTTTACAAGGATTTTGAAGTTGCCTGGAATTAGTCATGAGATTTGCTTGTTACAGTGAGT
The DNA here is from genome assembly GCA_013398295.1 of Chionis minor. Lineage (NCBI taxonomy): Eukaryota > Metazoa > Chordata > Aves > Charadriiformes > Chionidae > Chionis > Chionis minor. Next base: position 602,852 of record VZSF01011039.1, on the reverse strand, counting down.
GGAAGAAAACAGCACCTATAATAAATACAAAGGATTAGAAAGGGAGTGGAGGAGGAAATGTAATTGAGATGACACCTCCTGCTGTTGTTAAACACATTACTGAGCCAGGTGTTACTTGCGGGTGCAGGAAAAACTGGATAGTCTGAATCCAGCTCGGCTTGCTCGCTTTGTGCTAGGTGGTGGTGACTGATGCACAGTTAACTTCAGTTTGGTTTGCTTTTTTTTTTAATGTTACAGTGCCAAGCCAAAACCGGAGATCCATGTGTCCATGGCCACTCCAGTCACTGTGTCTATGGAGGCAGTGTCTAACCAAGGCGGCGAGCAGCCCACCATTGCAGTCCCCCCCACCTCCCAGCAGCCCCCCTCTGCCATTCCAACAATCATCGCAGCAGCCAGTCCCACTTCCCAGCCTGCAGCAGCTCTGTCCACCATTCCAGGAGCTGTCCCGGCCGCTCCGCCAACTTCCACCACAATTGTGGCAGCGCCCGCTCCTCCATCAACCATGAGCGGTCCGCTGTCAGCAGTGCTGGGTCCTGCCGTACCCGAGATAAAAATCAAAGAGGAAGTGGAGCCTATGGACATAATGCGACCAGTATCTGGTAGGTAGTTGTTAATCATCAGGTTATTTCTTTCATTGTTGAGACAGTGGAGAAATTGGAAGGATTTCACACCTCCATCCTGAAAATGAAATTGCATCTCTTTCATGGTAGCAGAGAACACCAGTTAAAAAGTTCCCACATGCCTTGGTACTCACAAAGTTGTTCTTTGCCTTCTCCCTAATCTCCCATGAAATCACTTGTTACCAGGACTGCTTTGTTCATGTTCAAATGATCCAACTCCAAAGAGTCTGAGTGAATTCCTTGCTTAAAAGGGACACACTCAGCAGCACTACTAATATACGGATCAGTTCAGTTGACTTCAGTTTTCTCACAAATCCTACTGTTCAGGTCCAAGGGCCTTTCTTGTGTGGGAAGAACTAGTGACCAGAGTAGGACCTCAGAGGGCCCTCTTGTGATTCGTGGCTATCTTTCTCTAGAACTTTTTAAAATATTCATTGTATTGCCTTATTTATCCAGCTTGGCCACAGATGGTATGATCAGTAAAATTCAGATCCTTATGGATCTTGGGTTGGGCACTATACAGTGGTAAAATGATACAAATGCACCCCACGTTCACGAGTATCAGAGTTGTGGTTTAGTTGTTGGTTTTATCACTCTCCTTAAAGTAGTATGTTGTCTTGTGATGGAAGAAGCTGCTTGCTCCAGATGTCTCCAGAGCACAGGCAGACAGCATTAAGCTCCTCAGGGTTCTTTTGTCTCTTCTTGGCCAATTTAGGTATGCCAAATCGCCAAGAGATTCCATACCAAAATTTTTTTTTGCTGTGGGGTTAGTCACAGTGGATTGATCTTTTCCCTCCAAATGTCAAGGAGTGTTCCCTCAAGCTTCCTGCCGCCCCACTGCCCACCTTCAGAGCGCGTTGATTGGCACGGTAACCTACTGACACGGTGCTATTGCCTTGGCAGTACAAGCAGACTCTTGTGAGGAGAGTGCTGCGGTCCCGATTTGATTGTGTATGACTGTACTTGCGTTACAAGAGGAAAGGACCGTGATCCACGCTACGCTGGTGTACATACACAGATACCCTTTTTACAGTGCCACAAGACAGGTGTTAGCATGGATTCCTTTTTGTAGCATCCAACTAACATAAGCTTCAAATATGAAGGAACTGAGGGATAGCTGTCTCTGCTGTCATTCTTGATGCTTTTGTACATGAGACAACTAAAGATCTTAGTGCATAGGCTTGTTCTAGCAATTGCTGCTGGCTTAATGGCCGACCTTCTACACATACGGAGCTGAATGCTCAGCTCATGAGGAGCATGAAGCTCATACCCTTCATGATCCTCACAATGTGTTGAGACAGGAACTGCTGCTAGAGGTCAAACAGCTACTACCTTTACCCTGCTGATGGTTTGGGTTCTTTTCCTCTTTCCTCCTTCTCAGCAGTCCCTCCTTTGACTACGAGTACTGTGTCTCCGTCTTTGGCATTGCTGGCCAACAACCTTTCGATGCCTCCAAGTGATTTGCCACCTGGTGCCTCCCCGAGGAAGAAACCCCGTAAGCAGCAGCACGTCATCTCCACAGAGGAAGGGGACATGATGGAAACAAACAGCACTGATGATGAGAAATCCACTACCAAAAGTTTGCTGGTGAAGGCAGAGAAGCGCAAGTCTCCTCCAAAGGAGTATATAGGTAATGTCATCTCCGATGTCTTTTTTCCTAGTCAAATGTCTCTTATTTTTGCTTTCTTCTGTTTCTCAGAGAAGGTGCTCTGTCATTCTCCTGCTTTGAAAATATAAATAATAGGAAATCCAAGTATCGGTTTCTGTATAGTGACGTTCAGGGCAAATAACCTTTCTTGATAGATAAACCATTTTGCGTGAGGTGGTGCTTGCTGATCTTCTGCTGGAGTTACTGTGTCACGCTGATCTCCTACTTTCACCTACTTAGTTAACGACGATGATAACACAGTTCTCCCTGGATCCTTTTCTAGATGAAGAAGGTGTAAGATACGTCCCTGTGCGTCCAAGGCCACCTATCACATTGCTCCGTCATTATCGCAATCCTTGGAAAGCTGCTTACCACCACTTTCAGAGATACAGCGATGTCCGGGTAAAAGGTCAGTCTGCTGCTTGTGGTTTGACAGTTTCCTTTGTCTGGGATGAACCGCTTTAGCGTACCCGTTAAGGGTGTCTTAGAACACCCCCACAAAATTGTCTTAGAACAATCCCACAAAAGGTTTTGATTGCAATTTGGAAACGAAGAGTTGATCAAGTAAGCTAATGACTTTCATTAGCCAGACGTTGCCTAAATCTCTTCTGCTCTCAAGGTAGAGGAGAAAAGAAGGGAAGGACATTAAACAGAGCTAGCTGTGACTTTGTAAAAGACAAAAAATCATACAGTAATTGAGAAATGTATTCACACACAGTGCCAGAAACTCACTAAAGAAAGTAATCTTTAAAGAAGTGACATGCTATGATGGTAGGCTACAGCTTAGTTTTCTGATTTTCGTACTACCTAACAGACTTGCCAATTTAGTCAAAACCATTCTAGATTTAGCATAACTAGTCATGTGAACTGACAAATGGAGTTTTAAAGAAGATTTTTTTTTTTCCCTAGTATGAGGAAAATAGAGATCAGATACTGGTTTTTAGGCTCTTTAGCTAATATCTTAGAATTTTTAAGCAGATTGGGGTTTTGTGACTGTGTAAATACCTCAAGGAGGGAGTAGATATGTATTTCAGTGGTAAAGGCTGGACCTTTTACTTTTTCATGCAGGGTGTTTGAAACACTGACCACTACGTTTTTTAAATGGGGGTGGGGGGGAATGGGATATAATACCATTTTTCAGGAAATACAGGTAACATGGCAGTAAGCGAGAGGGATTTTTATTTATTAAGATGTACGGAGAGCAGGATTTAGGTTAATGTTTTTGTTAGAGAAGAGAGGCCTGGCAAACTCCTGAAATTTGAAGAAATTAACATTTCTTTGTATTTCCCGGTGTCAGAAGAGAAGAAGGCTATGCTGCAGGAGATTGCCAATCAGAAGGGTGTATCCTGCCGTGCACAAGGGTGGAAGGTCCATCTCTGTGCGGCACAGCTGCTACAGCTGGTAGGTGAATGGGGCTTGACATCTTCCTACGACGTGGGGGAACAGAGAGTTGTGTAAGACAGGAGGATGTTTTTCCAAACTCAGTACATGGTCATCTGACACTGGGATACCATAAAGGAGCTGGTGTGTAGTGCCCAAAGGGAGTGGGACGTGCTTTCCCCTTTCTCAGGAATGTGGCGTAAGTGGCTTGGAAACAGAGTGTTGGTTTTGATCCAGACATAAGAGCTGATGTATTTTGTACAGATGATCAAAACTGGCAACTCCCTCCTGCTGATGCACAGGTCTGAAGAAGCGTCTGTTTGGGATGGTGCGGCTGATCTGAGGAGGCAGCACTGATCCACATTCCTGGATGCTTCTGTTTCAGGTTGGGGGTGAGGTAGGTGCTCTGCATTCTAGCACCAAACTCCCCAAAACCTCTGCATTCCTGGAATAGTATTGTGAGAAATAGGGGAAACAGTTCTGGTTAGGGTCCATGTTTGTTCAGAAGTGGAGCGATCCTGTAAATAGGACGTTAGTAAGAACAATAGTGCCACACTCTACGTCAGAGGCTCCATCTTCTGAATTACTAACATGAGCAGCTGAGAGGGGAACAGATTATCATCTTCTCTGTGTAGCTTTCTTAATGCGGGCAAATGTTTTCTGGGCTAGCGGTAAACCTTCTCATGGAGCGCTCATGTCTTTTAGACAAACCTGGAGCATGATGTGTATGAGAGACTGACTGCCCTGCAGGAGGGACTCATTCCTAAGAAAAAAGCAGCGACCGATGATGACTTGCACCGAATCAATGAACTGATACAGGTAGGTTCCTGTGGCCTCTCAACCCAGCAGACCTGCTTTACCCTTAATTACCAAATATTCTATTGCAGTTAGTAAGAGCTAAAGCTGCCTTTTTTAAAAAATTAATCACATCGGTACACGTCCTGTGCTGCCAGTGCCAGCAGTTACAAGTGGTAGTAGGAAAAGGTACACTGATTGTTGAGACCAGATGGTCCGCTGTTAATGACGAGTGTGTTTCGTTTCAGGGGAATATGCAGCGGTGTAAACTTGTGATGGATCAAATCAATGAGGCTCGAGACTCCATGCTAAAGGTCTTGGATCACAAGGATCGTGTTTTGAAGCTTCTAAACAAGAATGGAACTGTCAAGAAAGTATCCAAATTAAAGCGAAAGGAGAAGGTGTAAAGCCAGAAGAATGACTCTGGAAATGGAGAACTTGTACAGAATGGAGTTGAAGCTTTTTGTAGTTTGGGTTTATTTTTAAGCAGAGCATCTGAATAAAAAGGATGAGTTTAGGGAACAGATGGCAACAGATGGACATGTGAAGCCTGGTGACCCGAAGGGATTGTCACTGATCTGTCATAATGAACAAAGATTTCTCTCAGGCTCATCCCTTTTTAAAGTCTTTCCAGTCCCATTTGTTTAACCCTCCTGATGTGTCGGTGCCTACTAATTGGAACTAGTGATGCAATGTGTGGTGGACAGTGCTCTCTCCTCCTGTTCTGCAGTTTAGGGGTAAGTGTACCCGAGGTGTGTAACACCTGTAACGCAGGAGAAGATTCTGCAGTGGACACCAGGAGGCTGACGCACCGGTACTGACCCAGACAGCAGCCACGCTTCAAAGCACTGAAAATGACACCGCTTTCAGTTCCTCCATTCAGTTCTTGTTCTTCTGACCCTCCAGTGTCTGAAGTAGCCTTCTTAAACCAGTGCCACTGCACTAGGAGAGCTGCCACATTCAAAATCTCCAATGGCTCAGAAGTCCTTGCTGTCAAGTTTAAAAAGTAAGAAAAAGAAAAAAAAAAAAAAAAAAAAAGAAAAAGTGGGGGGGAAATCATTTCAAAGTGATTTTGTCGTGTCTGTGTGTGTGTGTGTGTGTCTGTGTTGGTGCTCTGGGATACTTGTTTTGAAGGACCTCTTGCAACAGAGGACTTCCTGTAGCTGGTGTAATGTTAATTGTATGTACCACATACATCCTGAAAACATTAATAAAGGACTTGGAGGTTTTTGTATGCGAGCAGTTTGTATACCTTTATACTAGTGAAACTGTTCAAGCTGAAAACTCAAAAACAAAGCCTTGAAAGAAGCCTTTTGGGGAGAAGAAACACGATGTTGGAAAGTAGTCAGCCTCCTGTGCTGCGGAGGGAAGGATAACATAATTCACGTTTCAGCTCTTAAAGATGCAATATGAATTGCTTCCCATGCACCTGTGCGTTTAACCTTAATTATTTTTTTTATAGAGGTTGCCAGATCTCTTCATTTTTAGCATCTTCATCAGGAGACTTCAGTTTCATGAACTAATTCTGTTTTAAGAATACTTTTTTCCCTTTCATCCAGTTATAGGGCTGTTATCTTGATTTTATTCAGAACTGTGTTCTTTCAGAAGTTAGATTATAAAAATGGTATTTAATTCCTTATTTCTCATTTTTTAACTGGAGAAGTAAGTAGAATATCCATTTTCACACTGTTGTGTTTTAACATGTGCAAAAATCCCAATTTATTTCAGATTTGTCTGGATGGCAGTCTTATTTCCATACCAGCTTGATTTACTTTTTAAAATAAGAACACATTCAGTGTAAGATACAATTCCAGCATAATGATATTGTGTAATAGGAAAGTTATGATAATTGTTTGCAAAGTTCCCTGGCTAGAAGAAAGAAAACCTCAAAATATTCCTACAGTTTTATGAGCCCGCAAGGAGCATGTGCATATATACACGTGTATGCTGAAATGCAAGAAACTCCGGCAAAGCGCAAATTAAAATGCAAGAGGGAAGACATGGAAAGGTGGGAATCAAATAAAACGCTGCTCATCATCTTGTATTTCTTGCGCTTTGTGAACAGAACGTGCACAACTGGTCAAGTTACTTGTTTGACGTTGTCATGGTAAAACAACACTGACACCACCAACACCCCCAGGTTTGTAAAGACCCTGCGAGAAGTCTGTTCATGTTATAACACCGCCTTTTGTAGGGTTGAGAACTGTTTCACGCTGTTGGCGAAGGAGTTTTGGATGAAATCAAAGGCGTTACAGGCAAAGGGTGAGGTATTTTGGGGGCGGAAGGATTCCCAGAAGTTTAAAACTTGCTCTTAAGCCTTTCTTCTAAGCTACTCTCATCTGATTCTGTGGAAAGATTCCTGTAGTAACCATAATTTTCATAAGCTGCTGTTCAAGGCTATCATCTAGACTACAATGATAGTGCTATTTCGTAACCTTAGAAGGGTGATAATGTCAGTGTTTTCCTAGTGCTGCGGAAACCGTATCAATTCTGTAAGAGAACTGGATTTATCCAACTTGTGTTTTCTCACCTATTGCTTATTCTTTATGCTCAGATCAGGAATGGTGTACAGAAACGCCACTTCACAATCCTAAAGAGTTACGCCACTTTATTTGTCCCTTGAGGTTGAATGTGTTGCGTGCTTATACTGGGATCTGCAAAACCTGTTCTTTGGTGTTTTGTCTGTGTTCTCAGAAGGAAATGACAAAGCAGCCGCAGGCTTCCTCTGTCACCGCACGTGCAGTGCACCGAGAGCATCTCATCCAGCGGGAACACCTCCGCTTCTACGGCAATCCTCATCCCGGAGACCTCGCTACCAGCCCCGAGGGAAGTCTCTCCTTCCAGAGCCCGTAGTGAGACTTCAAGAATCCTAAAGCCGCTGCTGGAATAGCTACTTCTCCTTGGTGTTTCTACCAGGGTTGTGTCGAATGGGTGCAGGGGAGGATTTGGGTGTCCCACTGGGGACCAGAAGCAGTTAGAAACATTTAAAAAGTATTTTTTGTTCTGGCGTAGTTGTGACATACAGTATCTACTGCCAGAAATGTGTTTTACATCTCGCTGTAAATAAAATCTGCTCGGCGGCCAGGGCCGTCTTCATCACCGCCTTTGCAAGCAAAAACCACTGAACGTTATTTGGGGCTTGCCCTCGTTCCCTGCCCGCCCGGATGAGGCAACCCGCCGGAGGCACTCTGCCGGTACCTTCGTTCCCGTGAAACCCTCGGCGGAACAGGCCTCCGGGCCTCTCCCGGCAGCGGGAAGCTCCCGCCGGCGCTGGGCAAGGCCGGGCCGGGCCGAGTCGCTGAGCGCGGGCGGCGCCGGGGCCCCGCTCTCCCCTCAGCCCTGAGGCGGCGGCGGCGG
>VZSF01011039.1:573894-594892 GCA_013398295.1 Chionis minor | reverse complement strand
GGGGGCGGGGGGGGGGGGGGGGGGGGGGGGGGGAGGGACACACGGAAGGCGGCGGCGTCGCGCCCGCCCCGGCGGCAGGGAAGGGGTTAACGGAGGGGGGACACGGGGACAGCGGGGCCCGGTCCAGAGCCGGCGTCTCCGCCGCTTCGTAGCCGCCACCGAGGCGGGACGTTGGGCGGCCGGAGTCGGCCCCCCGTTCCCCGGGCAGGGCGGGCCGCGGAGGCGGGCGGAGGACTCCCGCGGCGGGAAGCGGGGGCCGCCGTGGAGCCGGGCGCCGGGCAGGGCAGCGCCTTTGTTAGGCCCCTTGTGCCCGCTGCAGGGGAGCGTGAACGGGGGAGACCTCTGCCCTGCGCCCCCCGCCACATCTGCGGTTTGGAACGAAGAGTTACGGTCTCAAATAAATAATTATTTCNCCCCCCCCCCCCCGCCCCCAAGGCGGCCAGCCTTCAGTGATAACTTGAAAAGGCTCATCTATCCCAACAGCTTCCCTGAGCTGTAGTGACATAACTTTTAACAGGCGCTGGAAAAAATTACAGGTTTACTTTGTCAAAGTTAGACTGTTTCCTGCTGTGGGGTTTGTTTTTTGGTTTGGTTTTTTTCCATTACAAAGGCAGAGAGCAAAGAAAAAAGGATCATTTTCCTGAGGTCTTTTAAATTGTTGCTTTATGCAGATTATCTCTCTCAAACCTTGAGGTGAGGATTCCCGAGCAGAGCAAGCGCTGCCGGCGGACGTGGTTTGTGTCGAGGGGCACAGCTCTCCACACCTCTCACGCCAGTTCTGGTCCACTTCCGGGACCGTGCCGCTCTTCCCATGGCTGGCGAAACTTCACGGAAAAAGTTTACACGGCTTGCACGTGCAGAGGAGGAAGGGAGTTGTCCCACCATGAATCTCGGTGCATGCCGTAGCCTTCCCCGTGCCGTGGATGTGCTGTCAGTCCAGCCATCGGTTCAATACTTGGGAGAGCTGGAGGGGTGCCCTGGTGGTTGAAGAAGTAGCCTGGTACTCGCAGGAGCTGAGAGTGACTTCCAGTTCTCCCTGGTGTTCTCTGCGACATACGTGTCTGTGTTTTCAGCCCCATTTGACAGATGGGGAAGTGTTTTTTCCCCTCCCTTTGTTTGTTTAGATCTCACGATGATGATGGTATTGCACTTAATTTAAGCGCTTACTGTTGATGTGTGGCACTTGCCCATCATTGTTCATTTTTGTTTGCATAGGTTTTCCTCCCTGTATTTGTTCCGCCCCTTCTTGTGATGCAAGAGCTAGCATTCTCTTCTTTGCAAGCAAAACGCTGTTCTGGGGTGGGTTTTTTAATGCCGTTATCTGTTTCCTGCCATTACCGCTTCCCTCTGTTCAGACCGCGCTCAGTCTTCAGTTCTTCCTCTCCTGCCTGTCCTGACTGTTCACCCGACACGTTTACTTATGAGCACTATTGATTTACTTAATCCTAGAAGGTAAACACAGATTCTGGTTCTTGGGGTCTGGAAAATAATCTGTTGTTTAGAAAATGGTGGTTCAATGCTTGTGGCTTCTCTTTGTGTCTTGCTTAGGCTAGCACTAAGTCAAGGGCAGCACCCCTGGGAGTCCAGCCCTGAAGGTGGCATTCGGAGTTGTTGTCACTCTTCTGCTGAGAATGGAAAAGGGAAATGCACTTGTGGTTTTTAAATAGCTGTTTGCCGTTGATGCAGGCATTGACCGAGGGGGAACGGGTGATCTAGAAAAGTAGTGGATGGGGTATATCTGTATTCCAAAGTATTTTTGTCCTTTTTTTTTCCATTCTGTTCTCCTTCAGTTTCCTTCCCTTTATGGGAAGACTGGTTATGGGTTTTTTTGTGGTGAGCTGCCTATGACAGCGTTCAGTACAGATCACCAATAACTTTAGAAGTGTGATTTCATGCATGTTGTGTATCCAGTCTTTCAGTTTATGTGTGAAAACACCCATTCTGCTTGCTGAACTGGTTTTAGTTCTGTACTTGGTTGCACGTCGTGAGGGTTTTCTTCCTCTTTTTGTTGCAAAAGCAAACCTCTCTGACACCTCAGCAGAAGCAAGGAAGCAGCTGTTGGTTTTTCACCTGTAACTGGTTTGAGTATTGCTTTTTTTCTTTTTTTTTCCTCCCCTGCCCCCTCCTTGCCAGGGTTCTGCAGTGCTCCAGGCAGTGAGTTTTGAAGCAGGATGGGAAAAAGACGCTGTGTTCCTCCACTTGAGCCCAAGCTGGCAGCTGGCTGTTGTGGGGTAAAGAAGCCCAAATTGTCTGGGAGTGGAACGCACAGTCATGGGAATCAGGCTACAACTGTACCAGGCTCCAGTTCAGGTCCTCTTCAGAACCACCAGCATACAGACGGGAATAATGGAAGGGAGAACGTATCTGACTTGACTTTGGGCCCAGGAAATTCCCCGATTACTCGAATGAATCCCACTTCAGGAGCTCTGAGCCCACTTTCTCGGCCCAATGGAACTGCCAACAGCACCAAGAACCTGGTGGTGACAGCGGAGATGTGCTGCTACTGCTTTGATGTACTCTACTGTCATCTCTATGGTTTCCCTCAGCCACGACTTCCTCGATTTACCAATGACCCCTAGTGAGTAAATCCATGTGCGCGAGGACCCAACATCCGGAGCTCTGGTTTGGGTGGGGAGGGATGAAGGGTTTCCTCTGGGGAACGGGAAAACGGGTATGTGGGGAGGAAGGGGGGCGTTCTGTCACTTGCTTTGTCTACCAGAAGCAAAAAATGACGCGCTGTAAATGCACCAAAGAGTAAAAACCTCCTGTTACGTTTGTTGGTGGAGATGAGTGGGGCTTTGAAGAGTGGCCTTCAAGGGAGAACATGCTTGGCTCTACGGAAAGAGAGCTAGGCAAAATATGAGGAAGAGTGGTGCTTCAGCTCACAGTCTGATGCGTTGCGTGAGATGTGTCCTTTATCAAGGAGTGCAAACCCACTTCATGACAACGTTCTGTTAAAGTTTGCTCCCTTTTTTGTAAATAGATTCCTCTACAAAAAAAATTAACTGCACTGTGCCTCCCATAAAATTGTACTGAAAGAATGAGTGAAACTGAAATTAGAGTTTTCAGAAAACGGTAAAACAATGCCATTGATTTGGAGAGGATCCTGCTTCTAATGTCAGGCTCTAACTTGGTGACGGGACAAGGGGAGGGACTTCCTTCTCTGAAGCAAGCAGAAGGGAATAAAGCAGAAGCTGAAACAAGTGCTGAGCTGGTGAGGGTTGGACAAGGACACTCACAAGGGTGTTCAGTTGTCCACCTTAATGGGTTTAGCAGGGAGGGGAACCAGACATTTGCCAGTGGTGGAACTGAAAACCTGTGTTATGGAGATGGTGGTAGTTGGGCAATATGGGGAGAAATGGAGTGTTAACTTTCAAGGACAATAGCAAGGTTAAGAAGAAAGGGGGTGTGCATGAGGAGAAGTCAGGAGAAGGATTTATGAAGGTATTTCGCATTGGTGAGATTTCGCTAATGTTTGTCTGAAGGTTGAATGCGTAGGTGTGGAAATGTTAATGTTGTTAAAATGTTTGGTGGAAGAATTATGTGGAAAAGATCAATGACAGACACAACTTCTGACACTCCTCCGGGGGCCACCTCCAGAACAACAGATAAAATAAAAAGTTGTTGACATCCTTAATTTAAGTTAATGAATTTTAAATTGATGTAAAGCAACAATGGCTTAAACAGGTCAAGGACTCTTTCCGTGTATTGAGTGTCTCCCCACCTTATTGGCTGTCAGTGTAGATGTAGGTTGTGCATCCATGCAGTTATTATCCAAGCAGGATTATGGATACATGTTCGGAATGCTACCGCAGACTAAGCTGTTTAATATTGCAAGTACAAGTGAACGGAGAAATACTCTGGACTAGAATAAAGAATGGTTCCAGGGACTCCCCAAACTGAAATACTTCTGTCATTGTTTTCCATACCTAAGCTAAGTAGGCTCCTTTTAGAAAATGATAACATTAGTCTGCTTATTATTTTGTCACTTGAAAAGCAAAGGTTTTTTTGTGTTGTTGTGTTCTTAAATCAATAAGAGAGATTATTTTATACAGATTCATTACTTTGGCGTTAAGGGAGATTTCTAGCTGGATTTTGTTGCTGCTTCTGTTGACTAGTTTCAAAATGGGCTTTCTTGCAGGAATCTCATCTCTTTGAATTTGATGCTCAAATCTGAAAAGTAAAAAATCATTCACTGGGCATTTCTGTGCTGATGATTTAAAAGCCTTTTAGATTAGCACTGCAAAGCAAAACCAGCTCCTCTCCTGTCTTCCCCTCTGGGAAAGCGCCTACCTGAATTTTCTTGTGTTTCAGCATTTACGCTGTTGCTCCTAGCAAATAGTTGTACAGACCCCAGGGCAAAGCTTGGGGTTTGCTTTCTTGTAGAGCAGCACACAGGGATGATCTGTCACACTTGAGACAGTAATGTAATAAACTTCAAGCCAAATGTTATCAAATAGAAGAGTAAGCAAAGGGAAAATACGTAAATAATTTGCATTGTTGTCCTTTGTAACAAAACAAAGGTGTATACCAGAAGTCTCCCTGGACAGACAGAAAAGAGACTGTTGATGGAAGGAACAGAAAGATGCACAGGTTTGTCCCAACCTATTTCTCAGGTAACCGATCTTTTCAATTGGTGCTGAACCCTAACGTAAAGGTAGAAGTAGTCGTGAAGGTCAGGATTCTGCATGAGTAGCGTAATAACATAAAAGTTACAGAGTTATGACTTGAAAACCACCATGAATTCCAGTTACCAGCTTGAGAGGATATGCACATGGACGACAGTCTTGATGGGAATGATGAAGCTGGTGGATACCTCTGGAGTCAGGGAACCTTTCACACACGCTAGCGATGACACTCACAAATCAACGTAGAGAAGGTGGCATTGCAAGACTTGTAGCTGTGTCTGAATTCACTTGGTAAATGAAGAAAATATCCCCTTTGCTATTCAGGGTACTGAAAAAATTACAATTTTGAATGCGTATGGCATGCAAATACTTAGTTGGTTGCTCCTTCCACATTTGTACTTCAGTCTTTGATTTTTTTTTAATAGTAGGTATTACAAACTGGCACTAAAACTACACCATGCAAGTTTCTAGTTGCCGTGCAAGACAAATAATAACATACTTGCATCATAAAATCTGTACTGTGACAGGTTTTTTCCTAGTACAAGCTATATTCCGATTTGAGCAAACTATATTTTGCTACTTTAAAATTCTCTTTGTAGTTGCGATTGGGAGAAGCTCATTTTCAGTTGCTGAAATTCCCTTCTCCTTAGCCTAGCCAACCCTCATCAAACACACCAAAGTAGGACGTTGTGGCTGGGGGGGAAAATGGTTGCCATAATCTGCTCAGGGTATGACTGCATGGAGCCGGCAAGTACTCGTGGATGAACATGGGCAAAAGATTGTTGTGACTTTTTCCTCAGTACATCTGGGAAATCCACTTTTCAGGGAGGGGCTATGGAACAATTGACTTATTGTCAGCTGCACCTGCAATTTGCTAAGCACATTGCTTCTTCAGATACAGAAACAACATCTTTTCTACAGCGAAAAACTTTATAATGATGGAATTTTATATAGTTGTACAAAATCATCTATTTTTTTAATGCCTCAGTTGTTATGACCACAGTGAAAAATTGTTTAGAATGTGCTTTAAGATAGTTTAAAATATGACAGCCTTCTGAATGTAATTATCTTGTCCTTTCTAGTAATATCTCTTCTACTATAGACGCAGAAAGCTGTGTCATGGCTCAGTGGAAACTTTTTTTTCTTTCTTTTTTTTTTAATTTTCTTTTTTTTTTTGGAAGAGGTAAAATGGAAATGTAAACTTGTAATATGAATGGAAGAAGAGAAGGAACTTACTTAGATTCGTGTTCTGTCAGCGATGCTTTTCATTTTCTCCCTTCCCTTTTCTGTTTGGGGTGAATGTCACGCGGGCAAAGTAATGGTTTCAAAACTTTAATTAGATTAAGCTAAATTTCCACTGAGCTTGTGACAGAAATGTTTCTCAGAAACTTCCTCTGTAAGTTTAGTATCTTTTTTTTGATAAGCTTTCTAACGTATTTTCTTACACCCTGTTTCTGTTTTCTGTTTCAACATGTGGTAGCTAGATGAAAACGTAGAGGAATGATATCCTAAAAGTGCCTTCAAGTGTTGTTGAAAAACTAGAACAGTAAATCCTCTGTCTTGGTCAAGCAACCATAAGGTGGCTGATGGTTGTGGATCAATGTTTCCACTTCCTATATGGGCAAAGTACTTCACAATTACCACTTCAAGGCTATTGCTATTTTGGGTAGTACTTCTGCCATTGGTCACAGCTGGTAACTAGATCCCGAGTGATGGATTTCTGCTGTGATAAGAGTTTTTTAATTCCGTTGTTGCTCCGAGGAACATCACTGGGCATTGCTTTATCACTATATTTTAAATTATGTTCTGTCTGCTCAGACATAAGAAGCTCTGTTGCCTGTATTTGAGACATCATCCGCACTGGTCATCCCCATGAAAATCTTCCGCGCTGGGTTTACTGTCTGAACAGAATCTCTTAGTATTTTTTGTAGTTTGCTGCAAAGATATTACTTACAGGAGCTTCAAGTGTTTGGGGAAAGTGTCTGAGCTCTGTTGTAGAACACAGTTACTCTGTCTTCATGTTTTAGGATTCCTGTCAATGTTTGTTTAATCTCAGAAAATTACTTTCTTAACACGGCACGTTTTCTATCGTATTACCTGTCTTTTAAAGTTCAATAGAAATCCACAGAGTGATGTTTGGAATCACCGATGACTAACTTTCTCGTTTATGCTTGGGTTCTAAGTGACCACGTCTTGTATTCAGTACTCTGTAATCTGCAAAAGTAAGATCATTCGTCCTGTTTTTATAATTAGATCAGCATCATCTGTTGCCTCGCAGAGTTTTCCAGATGTTCAGACATTCTTGTAGAGCTGCAGCTGCCACTGTCCTTTCTTTACTGTTTCTCTCTACAGCTGTTTGCAATTTCACTCACTTCTGTATAAGTGAACTTTTTGCAGTTAATATTGTCAGCTTTACCTGTTTACCTCTTCATAGACCTCTTTGAATACTGTTGTTCTGAACTTCTTGGGTTTTGAGGATTAATCACGGCTTCTGGTTTAACAGATTGAAATGAGCCTGCTGAATTTGAGAATCTACTGTTAAGCCGGTAAATTCATGATAGTAGACAGGAAAATGGAAATCCATGTGATGTTTGAGTAGGAACAATATAATGATTTAGATATGTGTTCAACAGGGGGAGAATCTGTCTAAATACAAGTCAAATGTAAGGTAAGCAAAAGATGTGAACATAAACTGTTTGAGCACTAGGGACAGATCCAGAAGTCAGATCCTCAAGGAAATAACGGGGGAAAAAACGCTAGGCTTGCTTTTTATCCTTTGGAAAAAAAAGAAAAGCTTTTATCACAAACCTGAATTGTAGATGATTTGCAGAATGCTCGGGGATCTTTCAGGTTCAATGGTGCTATAAATAAGTAATCTTATTCGCTTCACCTATATTAATTTTGAGATGGGTTGTCATGTAAACTAGTGGATGCTGCTAAGTGAGGCCGTTACTTACAGAGGTAATCAGTGGGGTCAAATGACTGTATCGCTCGTTAGAAGACAGCGCAGAGTCTGGCCAGGAAGGTGTCGGTGGAGAGCTGACAGAGTACTGATGGAGAGAATGGAGTATGCTGAAAAGGTGGGGAGAGAGGCTGGGGTTTGCATTTGGGTGGGTGTGGGTTTTTATTATTGCCCAGTAGCAGGTGGGGGGAGAAAGCAAGTGCACGCATACATGCTCTTTTACACCCTGTTGGTCTCCCTTTAGCAAACAAATATCTCTAGAGGCTGGAGTGTTTCTCTTTTTTTGCCTTTTCAGTCCACTCTTTGTGACGTGGAAGACGGGGCGAGACAAGAGGCTTCGTGGCTGCATCGGGACCTTTTCAGCCATGAATCTTCACTCAGGACTCAGGGAATACACATTAACCAGGTAATTATGTTGAAAATTAAATAAATATGACATTAGTTTAATTTGCTGAAGATCTGTAAGGAGTCAAGGTTAAGACATTGGATCAGCATAGTTCAATTTAACATGCGTCACAGTAAAATAAACCTGAGAAATGTATCATCGTTAGGGTGAGGTAATATATCAGGAATTAGTGGAACATCTTTGCAACAGGTAAATTTTGGTTCACTTTTTAAGGCTAATGTCAAATCTGTCTTGTATACTAATAGTTTTGACATCCTCTGTGGCACATCATTTCTCTCCAACTGCAGTAACTGGAGGACGTCGGGAAGCTCGCACTAGCCTTTGCGTATTACAGTTCATTAGATTAGGAAGAGATGCAAGTCACTTTGCACTAGCAAAGAGGAACATGTTTCACGGAGGCATAACCAAAAAGGGAATAATTGAGCATCTGAGCGCTTTAATTTGGTGCTTGTATTAGGCAGTATGTATGTTCTCTTCCCTTCAGTGCACTTAAGGACAGCCGATTTCCCCCTCTGACCCGCGAGGAGCTGCCCAAACTCTTCTGCTCTGTCTCCCTCCTCACTAACTTTGAGGATGCCAGTGACTACCTGGACTGGGAGGTGAGAACAGGTGCATTTGGAACTCTGCATCACTCTCTCGTTCCGTTCGGGTTCGGGTTAGTACATGGTGATGTGTCTCCTTCGTTACAGGGGTGTACGGGTGTTGAAACTGGGAATAGAAGAAATGGGGCTGGAAAACTGGGAGGGAGGAAGAGGATGGGCTAGCAATATGCTTTTGGTTGGGAGGGGATCTGAATGGGAATAAGAGAGACATGAAAGTGTTTTATGGATTTGGCCCAGTAGGAGATGGGTGTAAACACATTATGTAAAAACTTGGGAAGTGTTTTGATGATGGGAATAGAAGCTGGGAATGAAAAGTAGTTAAGACCGAAGGTATTAATCATTTTTAGGACCTTGTACTTGGAAGTATATTTACTTCAAGACAGATTAAATAGACTTCGTGGTCGGGCTATTTTAGGCATGGTTCTTGTGTAGAGATCTTGTCTTTCTTGCCCAACATAAGAGATGGAAAACTGTCAGACTTCGGACAAGACTTACTTCAGGGGAAGTTGCAGGGAGAGTGGTTAGGCTTGTCTGGGAAGGGCAGCAGAGGTCCTCTCAGCTGCTGGTGAGACCTTCCTGTCGAGGACAGAGTGCGGGGCGGAGAATGTCCTTGTGCAGGCAGAAGCCAAACTGGCCATAGAGACAGAGAGAGATACACAGTGTTGTGGGAATGGCAACTCGATCATGGACGCAGTGCTAGCAAACACCTCTTATTTGGCTGTTCATTTCCATCTATAGGTTGGGATCCATGGGATCAGAATAGAGTTCATCAATGAGAAAGGTGTCAAACGCACAGCCACGTATTTACCTGAGGTTGCTAAGGAACAAGGTGGGTTTGAGATGGCAGCCAAACCTGTCAACACATTGTGTCACAGAATTGGGTAACATAAATCTATGGATTTTGGGTTTGGATTGCAATGCTATCCTCATAGTAGTGCCATGGAGCCACCAGGCTTAATCTGGATAACTGACACCTGGTACAGCTGCTGCTGGGTTTTCATCTGGCCTTTCTCTCATCCCACATCTGCGCACAGCTGTATCTTAGTGTAAAAATGTTTTAGGGCTTAAGAAATAGAGGATCTCAAAGTATGGATCTTCCAGCTTCATTCAGCGTTGCATCTTTCCTCTTCTATGTTTCTCCCACCAACTAGGATAACTGCAGGCTGCACAGCACCAACAGGAGAGTCCCTTTCCTCCTCATTCTTGCTAAAGTAGCATCCTCCAGATGAGGGCAGGAAACAGGGCCCCTCTGGAGCACACTTCCCACTCAAATATAGTAGCGGTCACCATGGTAACTGCTCAAAATATTGCCTCCTTTCCTCCACCTAGCAGAGTGGAGTGGTCGCATCCTTCTGGCTCTGGGGCAAAAGACGAAGGTAGGAATTTTAACTCTGATCTCTCACATAGCAGTGCACTGTGCTATCACTAGAGCATCAGGTTGATCCCAATTTGTCTGTGTAAAGAGCTAAGTATTATCTTACTTTAAGGCTTAGGGAGCTAAACTTGAGCGGCACGTGATAAAACAGTTTGGGGTCCCTGCAACAGAAGCAAGGCACAGACCTTTATAAGAAGAGAGGCCATAGGGAAAATGGAATTACTGTTTTATAGACCAGTTCCAATATGAGTTAAAAGGGGTTGGCATGCGCAGATAGTGTGCGTGCATAAGACCATGCGTGTCCAGTTCAACACTGGTATTTCTAAAGCTTAAAGTTTCCTGTTTAGTTGTTTGCTTTTCTAGACATCTTTTAATGCATTTCTTATCTTTTTGAAACATCATTTTTATAGAGAAAAATGTCCCTCGCTTCTATTTTTCAATAGACTGGGATCAGATCCAGACCATAGACTCCTTACTCAGGAAAGGTGGCTTTAAGGCTCCGATTACCAATGATTTTAGGAAAACTATTAAACTCACCAGGTAAGTTGATGTATTTGTTGTCCTTTAATTTTACTTTATTGCATTTTGCTGGTAATTTAAACGATTTGTGCCTAATGTAAATCTTCACGCCTCTTGCAGATGAGAGATGTAGTCTGAAAGACAAAATCACAAATGCCCTGTGTTAGGCTTATAATGTATATGGAATGAAGCACAGTATGTTCAGTCCATGCAGGATCGAAGTTAGCATTCTCTAAGAGAAGTGCCACTGGTTTTAATATTGTCATCCACATGAAAGACCAAAAGAAGCAGAACCTTTGAAAGTTAAAAAGGTTGATTTTTCTGTATCTTTACAACGGACTTCCTTTCCTCATTGTGCTCATCTGTGCATGGTGTAGCTATTTGGAGCTGACAGCTGTCTTAAAACCAAACCACACTCAAATCTGGCTGGTTTTCAGAATTTGCTTGCTTTTCTATACCCCAGCTGTCCCGTTGGTTTCAGCTCCCTTTATGTTAGTAAAAATTGGGACATTCGGGTTTTCTATAGAAACACTAATTTATCAGGTCATTCCTTACCTCTGGAGAAATGAGGTGGGTAGGCAGGGTTTTTTTAAGAGGAGAGGACAGAATAAAGGTTTTCATTAAAATCTAGCGTAACGTGGACTTAGTGCAGTTCCTGACCGCTTTGAAGTTACCCGTTGTGTAGGATGCTTTAGAAGCACCTGGAAATCTCTGGTCTCTCAGAAAGTACTTCACGTTTTGTGAATTCTGATTGTTCAATGTGGACTAAGTCACATACGTGCTATAACAAACCAACCTTTAACCGACTCTCCATCGTTTTCTTTCATTAGCCTTTCAAATGTGAAGATAACCACAACAGTAAATAAGAGCGAAATACTGGTTATTAGTCTCTGAGTTTTCTTACAGCAAACTTTTTGTGCCCCCCCCTTTTTTTTCCCCCACAGCAAGTTGATAAAAAGAGTACAAATTGATCACTTGTTTTCTTGTGTGCTACTTCAGGAGTCCCTTTAATTATGATTGCCTTGAACAGGGCTCAGCTTTTGGGACATTGAAGCTAATTCAGGCTTAGACAGGTTATTTAGACTACTGCATGAGGCAATATCGAAGTAGTTTGTGAAGTTAGTGGGTTCCTCTTGTTCGTTATTGGCTGTGAGCTAAAAGGTGATCTGGGATGAATGTTTTTATGTCTAGTCCCTTCACATTGCATAGTCTGTTTACGTCATTTTTTTCTTACGCTGTTCCCATAGGTACCGCAGTGAGAAGGTGACAATCAGTTATGCAGAATACATGGCTTCCCGTCAGCATTGTTTCCAGAATGGCACTCTTCATGCCCCCCCCCTCTACAATCATTACTCCTGACACACGGCTGCATGACCAGTCCCACTCCCCAGTTGCTGCCAATGGCTACGACATCATTGGGGCAGACGCCTCCTCTTCCTGGTCCAGTTACTTCTATTACTGCACCATTTTATGATGCTAGCTTCCGTTGCCAAGTCTGCCTTCCAGCTGACCTGGGGGGGGAGGATGAGAGCATGACAGAACTTCAGGGGCCCAAGCCTTATCTCAGCCTTCCCTCCGAACGGGGGTTCAGTTGGATTGGGGCTCCATGCCTGCGAACTGTCGTGAGGTGCAGAAGACGTCTAGGAGTGAAAGTGCTGCTTCGGACTGATCTGTTCTTGTGTGTTACCAACACTCCGGAAACTTGAGTTGTTCGTTATGGAAGCCCCCCAGATCAAGTAGGAGCATTCCCCTGGCAGCCTGGGCAACGGAGTCCAACAAAACATTTTTTAGGTTCTTTTTAATTTTTTTTAACCTCTGGTATCTGTTGTGTACCGAGAGCTGATTGCAGTCCCCACACATCGCAGGCGGACGCGATGCTGTTGGGGAGGGTTGAACATCTGGATAGCACCCCATCCTCACGGACAGAAAACACTTAAAGATGTGAAAAACCTTCGGATGGTATTGCAGATGAATCCGTTACTTAAATAAACCCTAGAAGGCTTTAATGATCAGATCCCACTGTAGATTGGATTCTCTAGAAATCCTCTTGGTTTACAGTTTTCTGGGTTTTTAGGCAGTGCTTTGTAATGTAGGCTGCTGTGAAACAGCATGCTGTTACGCCTGTAAGAGAGCAACACGGCACACACCATGTATGTGAAGGACAAGGTACTGGAGTGTCCCTGGACAGTCTTCTCTGTTACGACCAAGTTTTGTGTCCAGACACTTGTAATGGAGCCTGACTGGATTAGCGCTGGGGAGGGATTCGCAGGGCATTGACTGTGGTCATACAAGTGAGACTAGTGACTGAAATTTGTTTAACTTAAGCTAACAGTCTCGGGGACCTTCCTTTTGATAGGACAGCCACTTTCTCTAGTGTGACTATCGATCTTGAGAACTGTGAGTATTTCAGTTTATAGCAGGCCTATGGGATAGAGCTGTGTAGTTTCACTGGTGAGTTATATAGTTATCCAGTTTAGTCATTACCACTTCAAGGCAGCGAGTGGGGAAGCCTGTGTTACCCAAACTGTGTGGAACTCTGGTGCGTTCTGTATTTCTTCTCCCATCGTTGATGATTACAAGAAATACTCTTATTTAAGAGGAAGAGAAGTTACCCAGTTCTTATTCTGCAGTGTCATTGAGGAATGCCATAAACGCTAAATTATGACACTCTCAGTGAGGTCACTAGACTTCAAAATGTAATTTTGGGGGTTTGGTTTGGTTTTGTTTTCCAAGGTTCTGGAGGGTCAACAATGATCAGGAAAGAAAATACAAGTGCATAGCAGAGTAATGGCTCTTTGGTTGCATGTATCTTTAAAGTTGGCTTGCGTGTGGTAATGATGGCTTTTAAAATTGGCTGGTGTTTCAAGCCTGAAATTCTCCTGGCGTGGCAGGGAATAGGGCTGAGAGAAAGCTCAGAAGTGCGTGCTGCTGCTGCTTCTGGTCCTAGAGAAACAAACGGAATCGTGCAGTTTTGCTTCACGTAGGTGTAACGTTCTTCTGCTGGAGGAGAGAGACGCGAGAGGAATAAGGAGGGGGGTCCTATTCTGCATAATGGTGCAATATCGACCCAGCTCTCCTCCTGCACTGGGTCAGTCTTAGAAATTGCCACTTTTCCCTTGTGATGTTGTTGAAAAGCGAGAGGAGATTGAGGCATTGTTTCCTGTTTTTCTGCTGCTGAGAATAAAGCGCTCACTCTTGGTACAAACCGGAGCGGCGTTCCCAGGTGCCGTGTAGTGATGGGGGAGGGTGAGGTCAGCTCTGGACATACCATTCACCTTTCAGCTGTCAAACAGTATGATACATAGGGCTACACTCATTACTGTTCAAGTGTTCTATGTTAGAATTTAATTTCTAAAAGGTTTAAAAAAAAAAAAAGCAAAAAAATGGTGCTAAAACTTCACCCCTGAGCACGCTCGGTGAGACTGGTCATGCAGGCATATAGTGCCAGGCTTTTCAACAATATTGTTTCTTTTTCAAATGTTTGCCCTGTTCTGTGTCTTCAACTGTGTATAGTGTTTTCCTGATTTCATTTTATTTGAATAGGGGATGACTAAGGGGTGGGGTGGGGAGGGTTAGCTGTCATTTTTAAAGAACAGAATTTTAGGATTGAGTGACTTGGTTGGTTTAAGCCTGAAGTGGGATAGATGGTTTGGGACTGGGGAAGCCTAATCCTCTCCCACTTCCATTTCCCCACTCGGACTGTTTAAAAAAATAAAAAAATAAAAAAAACACACAACAAAAAAATAAAACCAACAAAAAACAAAAATGCCTCTAAAATATGTACTGTGTTCTCGTCTTGTTGCAGTGAGAAGAGAAGCTAGCAAATCAGAAACACTGGTCTGCTGCCTAAGAAACAGGCCGTCTCAGCTTTAGTCCCACAAGGGTCCAGGTATAAAATCAGTTGAAAAGTGTGTCAATAGTTAAGTTAGCTCAGAAAAATGTATGACAAGGACAGGTGGTCTCAGGAAATAATCCCATTTCTAGATCATTACATGGCAGCTATGCGTAAGGATGAATGAGGTGAACTAGAAACAAAATGTACTTTTGAGTTGCCTCAGTATGAGGGCAACCAAAACTCTATGGCCAATTGATGTAAGAATTTCTCCGTGTTTACTTGGCTGCGACAGCAGGTTAGAACTACTCCTCAAAGGAACTGTTACGTGGCTTGATCTGGATTTAACTCATCCTTAGAAGCAAGTGCCTTTTGGTCTAGAAGGGCTTATTCTCATGACAACCACAACTGACAAATAATCTCACTGCAGTTCTGAATTGTCTTTGTTTTACAGTAACTACAGGAGAATGTCTTTGATCACTGGAGTCTGTCAGTGTTGGAATGTTTTCACTGTGAGGTTCTTAAATTTTTTTTTTTTTTTCATAATGTTCAACAGTCAATCTCAACTGAGGCCATTTCAGTTTGGGAAGGTTCTATGGTCAAAATATCACATATCTACAATTTATCAGAAAAAAAAAAAAAAAATCTGTAAGAAAATCTAAGAGTTCATTTTAACCTTTGCACAGAATAATTTGTTTTCATAGTACATTAACAAACATCTGCAATCTTCACTGACTATTAGTGCTGTTTTCTGTTTGTATTCTGGAAACTACATGTTGTTTTGTTGGGTTTTTTTGGTTAATTTATTTCCTTAAAGCAGGAGACCTCTTTTGACCTTCAGTGCAGAGATGTCAGACCAATTCT
The DNA here is from genome assembly GCA_013398295.1 of Chionis minor. NCBI lineage: Eukaryota > Metazoa > Chordata > Aves > Charadriiformes > Chionidae > Chionis > Chionis minor. Next base: position 579,704 of record VZSF01011039.1, on the reverse strand, counting down.
TTGTATTACACTTGGTTGCCTCCTACCTATATAATAACTTCTGAGTGTAAATAATTGAACTCTATCCTCTAATGAAGTATTGTAGAGAATAAATCATAATGGATACAGATCATTTGTCCTGTCCTCTTTATATGGTTTCTCACAGCCTTTATGGGGGATAAGATGAACTCCTCCTCATCCAGAAAGATGAACAGTGTACTACAGGTATGAATATCAAACCTCTAAACTACGTTAAACGTTCAGAACCCGAGAGGTTGCCAGAATGGCACGACAGCTGTCTGGAAGCACAGAAATAGTCAGGACAGGCTCGCTAGAAGAAAGCGAGGGTAAAATAGTGAGAAAATTAAAATCAAAGATTAAATATGTTTCATTATAATGGTATCGCAAAGTGTCTTTGTATCCTGAAATAATGTTTGCTTGACAACTATTAGTTGTCAAGATGGTGAAATATATACAGAATACATACATGCAGAATTCTGTATTGTACTGAAAGTCCTCAATTTGTAAATCTGGCTTCAACTACGAAAATTGTTCTTTGTTTTTTTTGTCTTTTAAAATCGGCTAATGAAAACAGATTATCTATACTTCACGTGTTGTAGTCTTCAGGTGCCCTAAAAATGTTATTTTGGTACAAAGAAACACCCATCTTTCTACATTTTTCCTAAATATTTTAATGTTTGCTTTAGGACAGGATCAGTTGATGCGTTTCATAGTTCTGATGTACATACTTCTGGCTTAAATGTCCTTTCCTTACACTTTCAGGTTGTTGGTCATTTTTTATTTAGTCCTACATTTCCTGTTTGTGATTCTTGGGACGGGCAGCCCCAGCTATCAATGAAGAACAGGTATAAGACCCCCCACAAAAAAAAAAAACACCACCAACCAACCAAACCAAGGCAGGGTGTAGTTTTGACTTAAATATGCCTGAGAAGCTCATTGACTTCAGTACAACTACAAAGCAAAAACCTATTTCCAGAAAATGCACTTCTGGTACTAGTAAAGCTGAAAGTAAATCACCTAGACAGTATGAGGGGTGGGTTGAGGAGGACTCTGTGGCTCATCTGATTTCCAGGTGACTCACTGTAAACTCTGAAGTCAACCATACAACTCGCATCCGCTGTTGTCATGCGCCCAGGTAAGTTACCAAGTGCAGCCTCTCAGATTCTTTGTTGGCTAGAACACAGTGACTTATTTGTATATTTTTATGGCGTGTTTTTCCTTACTTGAATTTTTTTGGGGGGGTTTCACATTGAGTCAGTCAGACATAAAATCCTTGTCTTGTGTCTTTCACCATGGGTGCTTCCGTGCGTGTTGCTTTCTCTAATGGCAGTAACACTCGGCAAGTGGCTCACGATGAAGATGAGGCCAGGTAGAAGGGTGTACATGCGACTGCACCCTGAAATAGCTCAGCCCAGACGAAATATAAACCAGGAGAATTCTCCAGAAAACACTTTCTTCTGGTTTTACTTCTGTTTGAAAAAAAGAATGAATTAGTTATTTAGCACTTGCCCCCTTCTAAAAACAGATTACAGAAAGGTTAGGAGAAATCTCTAAAAGATACTTCAAATGGATAATGCTTAAGCATTTTTATTCTAAACGCCAAAAAATAATTTTGGACAAAATTTATATTGTGAGCTACCAAATTGTTATTGAGAAACGCCACTTCTTGAGGATAAAAATAAAAACCAGAACACTTCGGCATGTGACTCAATTCATATTTATACTGACCTACATATTGTGAAGATTGCTCTCAAACGGAATTGTAGTACATTGAGCAGGATGATAGAAAAGTTCCTAAACTGTTCTTGCTACGATCGGGGAAAAGATGACCTGCGGATGTGTTTGATGATCACTCCCCAAACCCAGAAAGCCCAGAAGACTATTGTTTTAAGGAAGGTGGTAACAAGTATGTAACCCTACAAATTGACCGATATCCAGATTATTGAACCATATTGTTTTTCTTTTTTTATAGTCAGCTAGATTACTTTTATAATCGGATGAATTCTGGCATAAACTATGTATTACACCACCAGTTGATAATATGTTTAGATGTCATTATATATGTACATTAAAACTTAACAGGTCATGCAAGAGACAGTTTTGCATTCAGAGGCTTATTACCGCTTTATTACTGGGTGTTACTAGAACTTTATATTGCTCATACATTTTCATTCCGTATCATTTTGGACATATAATTTTAAATGGAGTAAAAATAAAGGGAAAATGGTATAAAAACCGAAACTTGAAGAGTTATAGTTTAAGAACACATGAAAAAGCCTGCATGTCTGGTGCAATAACGGCTGTTACAGCACAAGGTATTCTGAGTGGGTGATGTTTTATCCACGAGGATTTTGACCCATTCCTGTAACGTGCTAGAAATGTTGATGATAATGAAAAGAGATTAAGGTTTCAATATCCTAATCTTTTAATTTTTAATTAATCAAAACCTTTGCTTTTTTTTTTTTTTAAGTTGGGGGTGTTGACACCACACAAAATACATAATTACTGCTAGAAAGCTTAAAAACTGCTAGAAAGATTACGTTTCTTCTGCTGGCGAATTAGAAGGAAAGCATATTACAAAGTACGGTTATACTAATAATAGAATTGTTCTTGGGTCTTTCTACATTTTATTACGCAGAGGTATTTAGCTAAGCTTTTTTTAAGATCTGTGTTGGTGCACTTAGTTGTGGGTCTGTTTTGAAATTGTGGTAATGTAGAAATTACCAAAGAAATTGTCTAACAATCCACTACCTAATAACATGTCTCCAGCTTTTTGTCAATGTCACGTCAATGGTTTTTGCACTGGAATATGAAATACTAGAGGCTCTGTTCACGATAAATTAGATTTAGCCAAGTCTTTTTTTTTTTTTAATCAGTTCATTTTAGGATATGACCAGTAAATATACCTGAAACTTCCTGTAGTCATTCACTTGAATCTATCTCCTCTTCCATTTTTTATGCAAATTTTCCAACTGAATTGGTAAATGCTGGAACAGTCATTATTAGTGAGGAAGAAGTCAGTGCATTTTAAAAATAACAAAGGAAAAGGCAGGTAGTCTGTTATGTTTGGTTTTTTGCAGTAGCTGAACAATATTTACTGTGGTTTTATAAGTGCATTTTTTAAATTCTTAAAAAAAAGGGGAGGGGGGCAGGTTCCATTCCGAAATGTTCTTATTTGACTCTTCAGACCTTAACCAAACACATCGGGGATAATGAACCTTTATCTTTCATGATAGCCTTGTTAGCTGTATCTATAAACTCTTGCAAGCATCTGGCTTTCTCTTAATTGTTTTAGGTTTTATATATTTAAGTAGAACGGATCCTTGGGGAAAAACAAAAGGGAAATTAGTAACTTGAACTTCTGCACGCTACCTACTGCTCTGAGAATCGTGATGTTCTGAGTAGATGGGTTATTTGAGAAGTCATCAGGATTCCAAGTGATTTTAAATGCTTCTCATCAATCTGGCACAGATTTCCTTGTTTTCTTGTAAACTTAATTGAAATTGGTTAATTTGCCAGATGTTTCCCCGAGATATTTTCATTCCATCTTCCTGAATGTCTTCCTGCTTGTACCACTTAACAAATCAGTTTTCGATCAGTTTCTCTGCCATACTTGTTTACCCAGGGAACAAGATCTGTGATTTGACCCCTTCATACTCTTACAGTTTATTCTTAACGCGTTCCTTTTCCCACCATGCAGGAAACAACTCACCTAGGCACAGATTCAAGTTCACGAGGAGTGGTTTCATCGTAAATCCTCCAACAGTCTATTTTTGTCTTCCTTTAAGGATGACATAGTAAGGTCTGATAAGATGATTACTTTAAGAGTCTTAGGCTGGTTAGGCACTTACATGTGAACTCTCTGGGGAAAATACTACTCCGCAAGTGATTTTGCTGGCAGTGTTCCCATGACACGGTGTCAGGAGCACTATAATAATTTTCAGCCTACCTATGACTTTCAGGGGGTCTACAGATTACTTCGGGATAGCCTGGAAAAGCAGCCTCCCTTTCAAAGTGTGTCATTAATGGTATCAATACTCCTCCCGCACAGACTGAGGTATCTTAATCACACAGAATCATAGAATTGTCTAGGTTAGAAGGGACCTTTAAGATCATTGAGTCCAGCCATTAACCCAACACTGCGAAAAACACTAAACCGTGTCCCTCAGCACCGCATCTACACATCTTTTAAATAGCTCCAGGGATGGCGATTCCAGCACTTCCCTAGGCAGCCTGTGCCAATGCTTGACAACCCTTTTGGTGAAGAAATTCTTCCCAATATCCATCAAAACCTCCCCAGGCACAACTAGAGGCCATTTCCTCTCGTCCTATCACTTGTTACTTGGGAGAAGAGACCAACCCCCCCTGGCTACACCCTCCTCTCAGGCAGTTGTAGAGAGCGAGAAGGTCTCCCCTCAGCCTCCTCTTCTCCAGGCTGAACAACCCCAGGTCCCTCAGCTGCTCCTCACAAGACTTGAGCTCCAGACCCCTCACCAGCTCCGTTGTCCTTCTCTGGACACGCTTCAGCTCCTCAATGTCTTTCTTGGAGTGAGGGGCCCAAAACTGCACACAGCATTCGAGGTGGGGCCTCACCAGTGCTGAGTGCAAGGGGACAATCACTGCCCTAGTCCTGCTGGCCACACTCTTCCTGATGCAAGCCAGGATGCTGTTGGCTACCTGGGCACCCTGCTGGCTCGTGTTCAGCCGGCTGTCGACCAGCACCCCCAGGTCCTTTTCCACCAGGCAGTTTCCAGCCACTCTGCCCCAAGCCTGTAGCGCTGCCTGGGGTTGTTGTGACCCAGGTGCAGGACCCGGCACTTGGCCTTGTTGAACCTCACACTGTTGGCCTCGTCCCATCAATCCAGCCTGTCCACATCCCTCTGTAGGGCCACCCTCACCTTTATCCAAGTCACTGATAAAGACATTAAAGAGAACCAGCCCCAATACTGAGCCCTGGGGAGCACCACTTGTGACCAGCCGCCAACTGGGTTTAACTCCATTCACCACCACTCTTTGGGCCTGGCCGTCCAGCTGGTTTTTACCCAGTGAAGAGTGCACCTGTCCAAGCCATGAGCAGTTTCTGCAGGAGAGTGCTGTGGGAAATGGTGTCAAAGGCTTGACTGAAGTCCAGGAAAACAACATCCACAGCCTTTCCCTCATCCACTAAGAAGGTCACCTTGTAGAAGGAGGTCAGGCTTGTCCAGCAGGACCCACGATTTTCTTGTGAGGAGCAGCTGAAGGACCTGGGGTTGTTCAGCCTGAAGAAGAGGAGGCTGAGGGGAGACCTTCTTGCTCTCTACAACAGCCTGAGAGGAGGGTGTAGCCAGGGGGGGTTGATCTCTTCTCTCAAGTAATAATTTGTGAACCCACGCTGACTGGCCTGATCGCCTGGTTGTCCTGCGTGTGCCATGAATGGCACTCGGGATGATCTGCTCCATAAGTTTATCCAGCAGTGAGGTGAGACTGACAGGCCTGTACTTCCCCGGATCCTCCTTCCAGCCATTCCTGTGGATGGATGTTACATTTGCAAACCTCCAGTCAGCCGGGACTCCCCCGGTGAGCCAGGACTGCTGACACACCATGGGAGGTGGCTGGGTGAGCACTGCGCCAGCTCCCTCGGGACCTCCGGGTGGATCCCGTCTGGCCTCAGGGACAGTGAGATGGCTCACAGGGAGCTCGATGACAAAACTGTGTCCGTCTGTACCAGGATTTCTGAGGCGGGGGGGGGGCCTGGCCGGAGGACGCTCTGGTGGCCCAAGGCAGCAGGCCGTACCGCCCTGCCCGCCTGTGCTGTGAGCCCAGAGACGCAC
>VZSF01011039.1:492960-573814 GCA_013398295.1 Chionis minor | reverse complement strand
CCTCCCGGAGCCGAGGGAAGCCCCCCCCCGCCCGCCCCGACCCACCTCGTGTCAGCGCCGGGCGGCTCCCCCTGGCGGGCGGCGGGCCCGGGCCGGCGGCGGCTCCGCGCTTCCGGCGGGCGGAGCTTCCGCTGCCGGCGGCTGAGGGGATGGCGGCGGGCGGCAGCGACCCGCGCGCGGCGGACGTGGAGGAGGACGCCTCGCAGCTCGTCTTCCCCAAAGGTGGGAGCCGAACGGCGGCGGCGAGGGGGATGGCGGCGGTTGGAGGCCGGCGGCCGCCGCCTCTGAGGGAAGGAGCTTTTCCCGCCCGGCGGCGCCGGCCCCCCTGGGCCCGAGCGCCTCAGCCGTCACGGGCACGGCGGTTGCCGAGCCCCGGTTGTTACACAGATCTGGGATAATAAGTCATAAATGGCTTAAAGGAAGGCGCGATTGCTGAAGTAGGGCTGCTCTTACTTATGTGGGGCGCTACACGTGTGTACGGGGATAAACGGTTTTTCTTCACGTGAGCTAATGGCAAGAAGAGTCTTGATTTTTGATGTAGCCATTACTTTTGAATTAACGTAGCCATTACTTTTGAATTAACGTAGCCATTGCTTTTTAATCGATATTTCTTGGCAGTAGGATAGGGCAGCATTTTAGGAAACCAGCTGTCCAGAGCCTGAGTTGAAACTAGAGGCGCTAATACTCTGCATTTTTAATTTTGGTGCTTTTTTCCCTGAAAACTATATAGTATAAATTCCAGAGCTGTATTAATTCCTCAGAGCTGCCCTGGAAGAGGAGGAGGAGGAGGAGGGGTGTGAAAGGCGGGAGGGGAGATAATGCTGCATTTTTTAAGAAAAACCATAGACCTAAACGGCTGGGGTTTGGATGTTTTTACGCTAAAATCTGTAGCCTACCCGTCTTCAGCCCAGGTTACTTTACTCCTCCATGCAAAATAAAGGTTGCCAGTCCCTTTCTTGCACTGCCCCGTATCTTACTGGTTTTGTGAAACAGCGCTGAAGGGCACCCCGGGATGCCAGCTCTGATCCCACTGCTTTGAACAGCTCGTACTGCTGGTGTTGAAAGAGCTTCTTGTTCCTGGAATAAATATGGTGACGATGAACAAAAATAGAGTTGCCTAAAAGCAGGGGGGGGGACACATCTGTTAAAATTGGTTAAAATTTTTTTTCTGATAATAAATTTCAGTGTGTCAATTCACCTTTTAAGCAAATGAAGCCTTTTTAAAAACCTTCAGCCATGTCCGTATGTATTTTTAGAGCTCAGAGGCTTTCAAAGCCTGTAGGCGTCGCTTTTGAATTTTTTTGAACATCACAGTTCTAATTTTTTTTTTCTAAAACAAGTCACGCATTACTGAAGTTCTGCCAGAAATGGGTGAAGAAAACGTATTACGAAAATGTGACAAATCAGAAGGCATAGGCTGCAAATATAAAACCTGTGGTCAAAAAGACAAACTCATTGAGTTACTACTCAAAATGGTGTCATTTTTGTCAGCATTTTCAGTATGAAATGCTGCCCAATCACTGGTAAAAGGGCTTGCACAATTACAGTGAAGCACGTTGTTCATTTCCCAAAGTTAAATCTACATAGAAAACTTCTGTAAGTGGACTTTTTCATCCATGCTTTACCTTTTTTGTGTGGGTGTTCACTCACTCAAATGTAGAATTTGAAACTGCGGAAACTCTTCTAAATTCAGAAGTGCACATGCTGCTTGAGCATCGTAAGCAACAGAATGAGAGTGCGGAAGATGAGCAGGAGCTTTCAGAAGTCTTCATGAAAACCTTGAACTACACAGCGCGCTTCAGCCGCTTCAAAAACCGTGAGACCATTGCCAGTGTCCGCAGGTGAGTGGAAAAGTCAGGGTATAAGACCATACTGGAGAATTTGGTGTGCAATACGGATGTTGCTTTATGAAAGCTCAGTTTAGTGGTGTTTTCTGACTTGTGCTTTAATTCTGAATCTTGTCTTTCTGAAGAGGCAAGAAATTTGACCGTAATTCTTCATGGAGGGTTGTACTTTGTCTAGGCCAAGCCTTCTGAACCGTTTTTGGGGGGGTTTTTTTCAGTATTTAAATGACAGCTGATTGCAGTAAATGGGAGGATTTTCTAGACTTTGTAGAGTAGTTCTGGGGAAGTGGAGTTAACAGAGTTAACAGATGTGACCTTTTTTTTTTTCTCCTCTGTGCAGTTATATAATTAGTCTTTCCTCCCGAAAAAATGATGACTCCAGCGCCAAAGCAGAGGCGGGCGGGGGGGGGAAGATACCTATTTGGTTTGGGTTTATATTTTATATTTTATAATTTTTATATTTTTGGCTTACTTGTAATTTCACCAAATTGTTGTCTTTCCTTACAGTTTGCTGCTCCAGAAAAAGCTCCATAAATTTGAGCTGGCGTGTTTGGCTAACTTGTGTCCTGAGACAGCTGAGGAAGCGAAAGCCTTGATTCCTAGGTGAGTGTCTATGTATCATAAAAGGACTAATTTATACTTTTCTGTGATCTGAAGGCAGCTATGAGCAGATGCCCTCTCTTCAGTCCAGCTCTGTTGATGGAAAAACTTTTGGTCTTGTTCTTTCTTCACCTACACGTTGATCTGCCAGCGAGGCATTCTTTGTATGTGTCCCTAATGACACTTCAAACATTTACTGGATTAAGTGTAAACAGCTTAAATTGGGGGTCGTAGTTCACCCAGCTGTGTTTGGTTGGTTTGGGGGGGATTTTTTTTTTTCTTCTGTTGGAGCAAATGACATTTCTCCTGTGAACTATTTTGTGGATAATGTACAGGGGTGCAGTAACTCCTTCATGTCTGGATTTGGTACCTCGTGGCCTGAGAGAGAGGAGAGAACAAAACACTCATCCGAATTACAGTTTCTTCCGTGTGTACTAAGATCTCGCAGCAAGACTGGACTGGCTTATAATCATGAGGGTGTATGGACTTCATGTAGAGGACTATTTAGGCCTTTTTGATAAAATGTTTTGAAATTACTCAGCAGATAGTGCTGGGAAGGATGGAGTTTTGTCATTTAAAGAGGAAGCACTGCGTAGGGATTTGAGTGGTATGTGTACAGCAATGCTACAGACGGTTCCTGGTGGTACCATAGAGGGTGATGATGGTGTTGAGAATGGTGGCTGTGTGAAATGAATCCAGGAGGGAGATTACTTCTAAAACCTTTAACATACCCTCATTGTTCTTATCTTTCAGCCTGGAGGGCCGATTTGAAGATGAGGAATTACAGCAGATTCTTGACGACATTCAGACTAAACGCAGCTTCCAGTATTAAGGTTAACCCTCATCCCCTTTGTCTGAACAGAAAAACCTGGGAACTGGGACCATTTCTCAGCCCTCTGGACCAATCCGGCTCCCGGCTGAGGGAGGGGAGTTGTGGATACAGGGTTCCCCAGTGCTGTGTCATCCACAGGTGCATTCAGGCTGGAGAGCAGCGTAGTCCTGCTCGTTTGTTCCACTTGTTATGTCAGGAAAGACGCCGCACTGTGCGATCCAAAGAACCTGAAAAGCCTTTTCCCAGTGGCTCAAGTCTTTGTTTCTTCCAAATCCGTCTCCTTGATTTGGGAATTTTCAACATGTTTCTGGTTTTTTAGCAGAAATGTAGATGTGACTACTATTTTTTTTTTTTTTTGTTGAACTTCTAAAAGGGATGGAGAAACTTGTTCTTGACTCTTGGAAGGTTTAGCCATGGGTGGCATCAATTTCTGTGGGGTTGTTTTGTGGTTTGTTTTTTTTTTTATTGTATGATGAGGACAGTGGATTTTTACATCTTCAATATTTTTCTATTATTCTTTAGTGTAAATTAAAAGATTTCAATTAAAGCTGTGTGTTTTATAAACATTACGTACATATTATTTTATTACTGAGGACCTTTTTGATAAGCAGATCCTGTGATTATTAACTTGTGTCAGAGATCTGGGGACTCCCAAGTCCATAACACAAGTACAATTTAGGACAGGTCAGTCGGAGGCATTATTAACTATCATCATATTGAGGGAACATTTGGGCAGTATTTTTCTCTCTGCTCCCCTCTTCTCTGCCAAGTGGTTGCAGAGACTCGACCCATATACTGTTTCAGAAAAGAAGAAGGTGAGGAAAACCAGTCATTTCGATGATAATAAAGTCCAGTGTCCATCCTGGGAGGGATGGGCTCCGTAAGTAGCTCGTTAGCTTCAATTCTAAGAAGGAACCAAGCAGTAAATGCCATGGCAGGATGGAGGGAATGGCTCCTGATGGAGCCTATGGGAGTGGCACACCCAGGATTACCTTAGCTTGGAAGTGGAGAGTCAGCAACGATCACAGACTGTGAGCTTTTCATCGAAACGAATGTTCTTTTAGTTAGGATAAACTTCTTAGCCATCCCCCTCAAATCTTAAATATTAATAATTTTACCACCCCACCTGGAAGAAGGAGAATTTTGCAGGAAAGAACAACTGGGACCAAGAGGAAGACCAGCGTGTGAAGTCGAGGAACTGCTTGTGATGATAATCAGTAGTTTCACCGATGTTGCAAAAGGGAGAGAAATACGACATTATTTCAGCTCTTGCTGAAAACTCAGTGTCGCTGCTGTGCTGTAAGTCCGAGCTGGTTTATGACAGCTGCTTGGGCTAGCTCAGCTGAGGCACGTTGCCTCACTGCAAATAGCATTTTATTTCTGCGCTCTAGTGGCATCTCATCTCCTGCAAGCCAACAAACCAGTCATGCCATTCTAATTAACCACAGTAACTTTAACTGGATCAGAATAATTATAACTAAAGAACAAAGATAAAAACAAGATGGTGTGGACAAGCTTTATGTTACAGAGCTCAGTGGTCACTTCTGATACAGGATTGCTTCCCAGTAGCTGCTCCTGCTCTAACTTGGTTTGCGCTGTAAAATGTTTCTGTTCAAACAGCTTTAAGACATTTTCATCTTTTAAATGCACAGGCTCTCATACCTTAATGAGAACTCATTTTTATTTAAAAACCCCAGCACTCTAGAACTCTTCAACGATGCTTCTGGGTAAAAGTATGTAATAATAATTGGGAGGCATTACTACCTGCTGATACCTTTTATATCTAAGACTCCTGAGGAGCGCGACAGACTTAGCAATCTGACTGATCCCAGAAGATCTGCACCACCCTCCACAAACTGATAATTATGAGCATTGAGACTCATTCTTGATTGTTGTGCCTCAAAACCTGGCAATTAGGCTGGGGAAAGAGGAACTGAAGATGCCCAAGGGAATTTGCGCAGTGCCATTCTGCTGCAGTTCTGTGGCCACCACGGGCAGCTTGAACACAACATTACACGAGAGGTGCAAAGCGGTGCAGTTTGGAGGCGAGATTTTGCCCAGCTGCCGGTTCTACCCGTTCTGGAGGCACCGGCACGGCGGCAGCGGCCTTGCTGCATGCAGCGTCGTCAAAGCCGGGGTCGGGGGGGGGCACAGCTTGAATTTTGGTCATCCTTTATCCTTTTCCCTCAACAACAAGGCGAGCGGGAGGCCGCGCACCGCCCACCACAACGCTGCGCCTCCCGTACCCGTCCCGCGGCCCCGCCGCCTCAGGCCCGCCCCGCCGCCGCCTGCCAGCGCGCATGCGCGCAGCGCTTGGCGCCTACCAGGGGCTGCAGGGGCGGGCGCGGGCCTTCCGGCGGCGCAGGCGCACTTCGCGGCACGGCGGGCAGGGGCTCGCGGCAGCCCGCGTGCGCCTGCGCACTGGCCGCAGCTTTCCAGGCTGGCGCTCGCGCCCGCCTTCTCGCGCCGCTGAGCGTGGTGACGTAGGGCGCGTGCGCCGCCCGGTCGCTGGTGGGGGAAGGAAGATGGCGGCCGGCCGCGGTGGGGGCTCGTGAGGCGGCGGCTTCCGGGGCCGGAGGGACGAGGCGAGCGGCGAGGCGACAGGGCGCGGAGTCGGGGTGCGAGAGACCGGCTGGACGGTGAGTACGGCTCGGTGCTGGGCCGCTTGGCGGGGCGGGCGGCGGGGTGAGCAGCCTGGGAAGCGCGGCTGCCTCCGCCATTTTTAGGCCGCGGCCCAGAAGCGGTGCGGCCAGGTCCAGGAAGAGGCTGAGGCCCGGCGCGGCCCGCCAGCGGCGGGGGGTGTGTGTGTGGGGGGGTGTGTGTGTGTGTGTGTCGGTGTGTGTGTGTGCAGCAGCGAGGGGCCGCAGGGCTGACCGGACTGAGGCGCTTTCGGTAGCGCGGGGCCCAGGCCTCGTCCGCGGGATGAGGCGGAGCGAGGCCCAGCTCCGCGGCGCCGGGCCCACGGGGTGGGGTGTGCTGGAGGGCTGAGGTGGTGGCTAAAGCTGGGGCTGAGAGCAGGTAGGTGGTCCCCTTTCCTGCCTGCTGCACACGTGTTTGCTTGTGGCCTCGCCCGGGTGGCCCTCAGTCCTGTCTCTTTCTACCTNTCCTTTTTTTTTTTTTTTTTTAATATTTAATTTCACTCTGCCTTGGATTTGAGTGGAGATTGGGTTGTGACTGCTTGAAAATACGGCTTGGGAAGTCTTGGCCATTACGGGTAGATATAGACACGTGTGGCAAGCACTTGTTTCCTCTGGAAGGGTGGATGGATTTAATGATGATATGGTGGCACATTCCACTGAAAGAGACCTGCCGGTCTACCATTATGACATCAGTAACAAACCTAGGTGACCTGTTAAATTCGAAAGAATACTTCAGCATTTTTCCGTTGGAGAGAACTCGTTGAACTTTGTGCATCCTTGAAGATGAATGTTACTTCTCTCTTGCTGACTGTTAGCTGCTTTGTTATGAGTAGATAGGTGTATGGCTTCAAATACAGTCTTTTGAAATATTGGTACTCTTTTGAGCGCATCTGTTTGTCTTACAAAAGTTGTCATAGGTAAGTAGTTCTGTACCCTACTGGTTTTGTACCTCATTGTGTCCTTAATTGTAATTTGTGAGTAGTATGTGGGAATCTCTTTTCCTGTGTTGACATTATTCCCTCATCCTTTGCTTACAACAGGCGTTTATCCTTTCATAATTTTCCTAACTCAAACTGTTTTGTCCTTCCTTTAAGAAAGACAGTACTACATACATATTTATCGATAAGTTTATAGTATGCAGATAATACTGTGTCAAAATGCTTCGGGATTCCCTTTTCCTGAATTCTTTATCGGCTAAGTTGACTTTGACTTCCCAACAGTTTGCTGCAATATTCTACCATCATCTTTTAATATAACACTATATAATCATAAAACATATTTCAAAGTCTGGTTCTTAAAGTCTTGTTCAGTTGTGCTGTAGTATTTCCAATGGGAAGGCCTGAAAATGTAGTTAAAAGACTTCTCATTTAAACACTCTGAGCATGGTAAGAAAGATCTGGCTTGGGTTTGATTGCTTTGCTGTTAGCATTTTTGGGAGTTCTCTGCCCAACTGCTCTACAGTCTAGAAGGTAAGCTTTACGTGACCTTCCTGCATCTGACTGTTTCAGAAGTGGATAGAACTACCAGATAAAAGCATAATTTTTGACAAATAAGCAGTGAAAGATGGGCAAAAAACCAAATCTCCTCAAGCTGCAGAGAATGTGAGGTGTTAGTAACTACTGTACATTTAATTTAATACTCCTAGAGCTGCTAAAACCTTTTAAATCAAATGTCAGTCGTAAACCGTTAAAGTCTTTCCCTGTTACCTGAAGTGCTGGTCCTCCATCGAATCCTTGCAGCCGTAAACATTAGACTGTTTTGACCGTTGGAATTGAAAATGTCTCAGCAGTTTTGTGTTTCTGTTAGCAGCGGAGGTTAGCACAGGAAGTAGTAACATAAAGATAGAGGTACTAAAATGCCGCCTTTGGCTGCAGCAAAGAGAGGCCTTGATCTGAGGAGGGGAGGAGAAAGCTTCTGCTTTGTTCCCATCTCTAGCAGATGTCTTAGTCTTCTGAGTCACCTGAAAAAAAAATAGCGTGGAAAAGACTTTTGGTTAACGATATGAAAGGGGTATATTCTAACTTTTTACTGAGATGGTTCCATGCAAAATATTTCACTTTTTGCATCTGCTAGCCATGGGGTTGATATCTAGGGAATTTCCATCATTGGTTCACCAACACTGGAAATTAAAATAATTTGAGCTTTGCCCAGATGTTACTCTACCTTATGATTTAGAAAACTACTCATATCTTTGTGCAGGAAAGTTGTAAAAGTAAGCTGGAAAGTTTCTGTAGTGCATTTCTGAATTTTACAAAATTTATTCTTATTTGCTGTATTTTCTTTCCTGATACTGTATCATTTTGTTACTGAAAGTTTTATACAGAATGAAAATACAGACATGCATGTTTGGGTAGTGTAGTTAATGAAGAAATGTTGTTCCTAAGTACACCTCAGGTAAATTGAGCATTGTTAGAGCTTAATGGTGGGGAGGAGATACAGTAAAGATCTTCCCAAAGATTAAAACCTTAAAATAACCTTAGCTTTCTTCTCTTACCATACTGAATCTCTGAAAGTAAGAGCAGAGAAGTAGACTTTTTGATAGCTGAATAGTTCTTTGATGTTTATATTCTTTTATTACTCATTTCGCTTTGATTTAGAGCATCCATCGTCCCATATTTTTAAAATGGTGCTAAACTTACCAGCAATCCCTTCTTGCACACTAGTATTTTAAAAAACCTACTCAGCGTTTAATAGAATATGGAGAGCTGGTTGAACCAGAAATGACATTCAGGCTGGGTGTACCAATCATTCTGTTGTGAAACTTGAAATGTGATATGAAGTCTATATTTGCCAGGAAAGAAAGTAATCTAGTTTCTCTTATGTTGTGCAATACTACTTTTGATAACATGTTTAGGATAAAGACAGTGCATGTCTGGCAGCGTGAAATATTGTTTAAAATTGTTCTTCAGTTTATGGTAATGTAGATTCAAGTGTATGGTGGGAAAAGGTAAGGCCTGAGTGTGTTATAGCATAGTAGAAGCCTGAGTTTGTGTGGAGGTTGTAATTAGGAAAGTGGCGAAGTGTTCCAGCCCTTCATCGTTTGCTTGTTTTAAAAGGTTTTATTTCAAGCTTCTTTCCCTTGTCTAAAGGCAAGTTGATTTAAAGAAGGAAAAGAAACCCCTGAACAAACAAAAAATTAACCCAGAAAGAAACAGGAAAACTGTAGCACTTCTTAATAGCTTAAGCACAAGTCAGAATGTACTAGTTTAAATCTACTGCTGACTTGAAACTTTCCCTTGAGCCATTATACTTATTTGGTACAGTTCCTTATTTGCTTAGAGTGATGACAGTAACAATTTGTAAAGCATTCTCGGAACGTCAAGGGGGTTGACAAGGGGTAGAGATGAAATTATTTTATGCTTTGAAACTAAGCTGACTGATATTGTTCCTGTTTTATCTCTGCACCAAATTCTAAAATGGAGGAAGTATTCTGTGTAGCAAGAATGGTTATCATAAACAGATCCCAGTTTATCTAGGAAGCTATGTACCTGGTTTTCACTTGAGTGGGGGAAAAAAAACCCCAAAACCTCCCAAACCCTGTTCATTAAGATACCCTGTTGAACAGAAAGAACAAGCGCCAACTTCCATAATATGGGATAATCTTTAATGCTGAAAATCCATGTAAATATACTTTAAGGATTGAAAAATGTACCAAGTATAATAGTAATTAATTGTACTGAGTAATTTGCAATGAAGTCTTGCCAGGAACTGGGAGTTCTGTTCTAAGCTGTTTCATGAGCCATTGTTTTTATCACAATTTCTCAGTTTTAGGAAGAAAGACTTGCTCCACAGTATTAACTTTTATCAGGGTTAGTCAACAGAAAAGTTTGTGGTATACGGGTGTTGCTTCAAACAATTACGTGGAAATGTAATTTCCGCATACATAGAATATAAAAAGTATAAGCGGTTTTTCACATTCTTCAAACACCAATGAAAACATCTCTCTCCAGGCACTTACGTACTGCAGTGAGTAAGCGTGGTGCACCTTTTTTTTTTTAATCAGGAGTTTGAAGTTTACTTTCAATTTCATTTTTAATTTAAATAGTATTTTTTACTCATGCACTGTTGTTAAATCTGAATGCTTCTCATTTTCTATTTATGTTTAATTAGTGAGTTGATTTTGATACAAAGAACAACATGCTTGTCCTGAGCTCATTGCTGTTATTTAATTAGTCTTCACCATAATGAAATGTGCTGGTTCAAAGAAATCAATTCTGTTAACTTTTGAAGCTTTGAAAATGTTGTCAGTGGAGTTGTAAGTTTGATGTAACCTAGAACTTTCTTGTCAATAATCAAAATCATAATATTCTGCTGCCTTTCATATCTTGGTACCGGAATTCATAAAATGGTGCAGGCAGCCGTGCAGGGGACACCCTTTCTGTGAGCAGAAGTATGATGTTTGTTTTTAATCTGGCTCAGTTTTCTGTTTTGGCCTGTGTCTTAGAAACACTAGTTCTGGAACCGGTCAGGCAGTAGGGAAAGAGGAGGGGATGGGAACTATCCGTCTCTATGCTGCACTGAGTGAGTGTAACTGTGTGTCTAAAGGCAGTATGCTCTCTTCTTAGTTAATAACAGATATATCAACTCTTTATAAAACGCATCCCTAAATGTTTAAGATCGTCTTTATTTAGTACCACGTTTTAATTTAAGGTAGTTGGTCGTGAAGCTGGAATTTAGTTTGCTCTTAGTCACTCACCTGTAACTCTACCCAAAAGCGAATACCCCCGAGTTGAACAGTGTGGCAGGATAGGCCAAAAGCAGTTTTGCAACTGAAAGTATAAATGTGTTGACACTGATCAGTTGTGTCTGTTAGTGTTTTATATACCTCAAGATGAGCGTGCAGGTAATTGAAATAATCCATGTTTCTTGGATTTATACATTTGAGGGCTCCTTTCAATTACTTTCCCAAATCCAAAAGAAACATGATACAAAAGAATATGTTAACATGTCCTTTTTTTTAAAGGGAGGCCAGAGGCTGGATAACAAGGATTCTGATATTTTATGGGTTTGGTGTAGCTTTCGTGTTCGTTATGAAGTTTTCGCAACAGTGATTTGTATTTTACCATGGGTGTGTGATTATTCATCTGCAAATTTGAGTCTGGCAGGAGCTGCACTTTGAGTTGAACAAGTAGTGGCACGGCTCCAGCTGATGCAAGCGCTTGACTTACAGCCTGAGGACTGCGTAATGGTGCAGCTCTCCCCTGTCCGGTGTACATTTGCAGTCGTCTAAACTGGCATTGCAGCCCAAAGTGGTAACTTCACCTGCTTCTGGTCATTTGTTTTTTCTTCTGTGTCAGTAGAGACATTCCTGGAGCCGAGTACGTTGGCTGAGAAGCTGCTCTGGGTTTTGACTAACGTTAGCAAAAAGGGTATCTTACACAGAGCAGTTTTTTAGGTGGACGGCCAGTGTGGTCACCAGTTGTTCACACTGGTGTAACGGAGGGGTAATATAGAACAGGAACACCCAGCTGGGGTCAAGGCAGGGCTGCTTTTCTTCACCTCAGCAGTTTTAGCTTGGGTTCGGGTCATTGTGGAACTCTCTCTCAGCGATCCTCTAGACTCCTCACGCAATGCTGAAGTTCACTCAGTAGCTATTGCTGCAGTTAAATTGTGTGATCATGATGAGCTGTCATGCTTTCTACTATTGTCTTCCTTCCACCCCAGTAGAAATCACCTATTAACTTCAAAAATGCCTTTCTTCCTACTGGGGCATGTATATAACCAAACCATTACACTTCTTTGCAGAGAGCAGTGAAATTTTATGAGTATGTTCCAAGAAAAATCATAGATTACGCAGATTTGCAAGTAGGAGGACTACAGACTGAGTAAATGTTAATATAGTATGTTCATTCTACGATGTTTGCACTTTTCCTAAATTATGCAGTTTGCAGTTAAATTCATAATTGAGTCCGTCATCAAACCATGTTTTGCAATCTTTTTCTACTGGTGGATACAAATATTTTGTTCTCTTCAGCAAATTTAAACCTAATAAGTAAACAGACTGTCTGTTTCTAATAATATCTTCTGTAGACTCTTGACTATCATAATAAATCACAGCTGCCAGCTGAAAATACTGACCTAGAACTATTGACCCAAGTGCTGCTTTTGCCAGGAAAGCTTGCTGATATTCTCAAGGCAGGTGATGTGAAGTAGGAAAGAAATGCTAAGGGATTTTGGACCTTTGGTGAACTTAGTTTTCAGAACTGAAGCTCTCTGGTGACATGCACTTCTACTGAGTTGCCAGTTCCCATGGGAATCTTGACTCTTCCTGTAATAGGGGAAAATCTTAGAGTGAATCCTGGCTCTTTGAAAGGCTTTGTGTGGGATTAATAATTCCCTTTATGGAAAAACAGACTGATTGAGAAGATGAACACATGCTTTTGTTTAACAGTAGTACTAAATGATAAATTTGAAGGCTCTTTAGTAAAGAAGCTTAAATATGGTCATTGACCAGTGTATATATATCTTCATAATAGTATACAGGCATTTGTATGGCTTGTAATTGACGAGGAAAGACCAGAAAACTTAAATTCCTGGAAGAGTTGGCTGTGTGATTTCAATTAAAAGCAAGTGTATGTCTCATTAATTTTCAGCTGTGCGAGCAAGTGGTATATACATCAGCCGTCAATTCAGAAAGCGTTCTAATACTGAAAGTTCTTTTATACGGAAGAAACTGTGTTGACTCTTTTAAAATAGCCATGTTTCTGACACAACTTTTAGAACTGCTTGAGTGATATTATGTGGACTTTTAAACACTGAGAGCTTAAAATTACAATAGTTAGCACAGTGTATTTTTCCTGTTGTAAGTCTGTTCCTCATTGGATTAAAGAGTTTCTAGCCTAACCATTAGGAAACAGGGATTATACATTGATCTTCCACACCAACTGTGGCAAAGAGTAGTTTACATATACACTAGACTTTAAAATCTTAACTGGAGCAGATATTGAGAAGCTACGCCTGAATTCTGTCTTTATCCGCATAGATAATCTAAAGTCAGAATTTTAATTGATCAGAGCAATTTAGAAGTGCTGTTGTCTTTCACTTGTTTCCATAATTTAGGGGGTGTTTGGTTGATACGGTGTTGGTTTGGGTTTGTCTTTTTTTTAAAAAAAAACCCTTCTCTGATTCACCAGCAAGTCAATAATGGGGAGCATTGTTAATGTATGGTTTGAATTTCTCTGGCAGGGTCCATAAGGCTTGTTTAGCAGCGTTATGTGATTTGATAAAGTTTGCATTTTTTTTTCTCTACTTCCACTACTCTTGCTTAAGGATGTCCTATTAGCTGTATCTAGGCGTAGCAACTGTAGTTATTAATTTGCATCTTGTGCTATAAACATAGCTGCTAATTTAAGTGTTTGAAAAACTTGAGTTTTGGTTTGGTGGGGATAACAAACAACACTCTGTCTTGGATGAATCTTTCAGTGTGCACCTGCTCTATCTTTTTATCAAAGGAGAATCCAAAACCCTTGAAAAAAAAAATCTCCTTGGATATTGCTAGGAAGATACTGTGGGATAATATGTTATATGGCATTTATTCTTCAGCATGGCTGTAAAAGTATTTAGTATCTTCTTTGCTTGTATTGAATACATGAAGTACGTAAATAATCTGGATGTGTCCAAGAAGATGGAGGCTCTGTTGCACAAAGCCTCTGCTTCTGGGTGTGAGTTAGCCAGGGTGTAGACATGGGTGGTGAATGGCTTTTACATTAAAATATGCAATTAAATAAGAAGTTACTTTGTCTTGAAGTGTTCTACTGAACTATAGAATCTCTTTTTGAGGAGAGAAGTAGAAAAAGAATCTTTGAAACATGGTTAATAACTACTGAAAAACATTGCTTTTAGTTGTGGGGGTGTTTTACCTTCTTACACTTCTCACCATACAAAGGCACGTTTTTTCACATGATGGCGCTATTTCCCCTTGCTGTTGCTCTCCCTTACGGACTTCAGTTTCTTAGTTATGGAAACTTAAGACAGTATTGTTTTACATTTATTTGCCCCAGAAAGTGGTATGGCAAACAGTATTGCTTTTTTAGAAGACTGGCCTGGGTAGCAGTAGGGGGCGAAAAACCCCCTTTGGGTTCTTTGGGTCACAAAGTAGAGATTGTCTTCATCCTTCTCTTCTCACATCCTTATTTTGCTTTCAACATTTGCTTTTACATAAAAGAAGTTGCAAGAGTTCTGGACGTGTTTGTTAAGCATTTGGTAGATAAAGATTATGGAAGGTGAATCTCTGTGACAAGTTATAACTTACTAATTCCCAGGTCTTACTAAAAATACTTTAATATCTTCTTGTCAGCATTGAATTTGCAACTCTTAGGGATGCAGGTACCCAACTTTGTTTAATATCTTAAAATGTAGGTCTCTGTTCCATAGTGTGAAGAGGATCAAACTGTTAGATTGTGTGGACTTTGTTTTCTTTATCATCAGAATCTCAGTAGATTGTTTCTGAAACAAAGATACTGGTTTCTGTGTTTCCCTACTTAAGTTTAGACCTACAAACTGATCTAGTCCTTCTAGTACTTTTCCCTTCCATAAGGTTCTCTGAAGACTTTTTTGTAGGATTTCTTGGCACTCTGGCTTTCCCCTCACCCCAGCTGACACTGGTTTTCCCCTCACCCCCTGGTGTCTGTATGTTTTTTACAAATGAGGGTTTGAGTCTTCAGGAGCCACGTACAGAAATTGAAAGCAAAATGGCCACATTTCTTCCATATGGTACCTAAATAATAATTTTTCTCTGGAGTCTAGTAAAGTTCCAGTTCAGTCATAAGTGAGCTGAGGAGGAAGGGTGATGAAAGTCTGGTGATTTGGGGTTTACGTGCCTAAACAGTAGCACTTGAGTTGAGAGGGACCTAGATATGCTTTGAGGAATGGGTCAGCAGAAACCTGCTGAAGAGCGGCAGGGAGACATGCAGAGTTCTCCATGTGTGGGCATAGCCTTGTGGATTTGTACAAGCTGTGAAGTGACTGGCTGAATAGCAGTCTCAGTGAAGGGGACCAGAGAGTTTCAGTGAATGCCAAGTTGAATACGAACCAACAATATGTTCTCATAAATAAGAACTGCATATTGGGTGAAACTAGGAGTATCCCAAACAGATTCAGCTGGGATTGTTATTTTTTTCCCCCTCTAAGATTAGTGTTAGTTCATCAGGTCCTGTTATAATAATCAGCTGTAGAATGATATCTTGATATTTAGGATTAGCAAGCATAAGAGGCTTTTTTTGATTTTTAAACTGCTTTTCCTTTATTGTTTGTGGGTGGGTTTTTTGGTTTGTTTTTTTATTATTATTATTATTTTAGTATCTGTCATCCAATGTTATGTGTTTTGTTTTCTGGCAAAATGGTAGCTCCAAAGTAAGGCAAGGTCAGTCATCACTTCAGCATGAAAACCAAGCTGGATGTATTTCAGTCGGTCAGGGTGAATTGCTGTTATCTTAGTGACTCACAGTAGCAAAAGACAGTCTGGGTTGGCTATAAACT
Organism: Chionis minor; assembly: GCA_013398295.1. Lineage (NCBI taxonomy): Eukaryota > Metazoa > Chordata > Aves > Charadriiformes > Chionidae > Chionis > Chionis minor. The sequence goes on along the minus strand of VZSF01011039.1, from coordinate 558,422 downwards.
AAATGCAGGTCTTGACGAACGCTAAGCAGGAGTCAAGACGAAGGAATATACTGGTAATTTAGAGGGAGGATGAATATTGTTTTAGTATTTAAAAATTATTAGAAGTAAATTTTAACTTAAAGCAAAACTATTGAAATGATGGCAGCAGACCAAATCCTGTGCATCTTTTTGCCTGAGGTTTAGGTCTGCCAAACATCCTCTCAGTGCAATTGGTTGCTTCCATGTTTGTTTTGAAGTACACTTGAAGAAACTTGCTGTACAAGTCGCTTTTGTGAGGTGCAGAAAGGGAATCATCCTAGGCTGGTGTACTTGTGAAAGCAGTTTTCTCTACTGTGGCCAAAATGGTTAAAGCAGGACCTGTCTCTTGAGTTTTTTGACTTTTTTATGATGTATGTACGCACCTGTCTACTGTGAATGTGCCTACTTTGGAATGAGTGTTTAGTTTGAGCGTAAAATGAGTAATGTTTGAGATTTGATTATTAGATATTTGCTTAACACTACAGATCCAAAATTTGAAGAAAGTGTTAAATGGGCATGTAACTTCCCTGCAGCTAAGCAGATTCAGCTGCTGAAGATTGTTCCCCAGGCTCTGTAGCCCAAGACTTTCAGAGTGGCTGTTGGATGTTTTTTCCCTGATAGCGCATTCTCCCCTGGGCTTCTAGATGTCTTTGTTTGTCTGTATGCTTCCTCTGCTACTTCAGAGGTTCTTGGGCATAGTGTGTTTGTGTGTGGAACTTCAAAGGTGTAAAACTTTTGACAAGTAAATATCAGCACTGCTTCTCTTGCTGCAGAGAATAAACCCTTTGAATCAAGAACTGCATCAGAGTAATCCCATTTTGCCTGGTACCTTGCCAGGTCTTGCTCACTGTACAGTGAAAGAGAATTGTTTTCTTGATAGCTGTGTTAGAAACGTTACATTGTCTGTCGCTTCGGACTCCATATCATGTGTGTATGTGTTTGGGTTGTGTTAAATATCCAAAGGTTTAAACTTCATGGTGAAGTGGGGCATAATGAAACTACGGAACTGAAGTTAAAAGGGGCGGAAAAATGCTTTTGTATTTTTAAGTCCTTAATCATGCCAGTGTAGATTCAGGGCTGCATATGAATCGAAAATTTTGCAAGTGTCTCCAAATAAGAAGAGGTCATTGAACCCTTTGGGCAGAGTAGTTTATTTTACGTAGCCAATGATTAAGGTAAGTATCTGTTTCTGTGTTTTTGATGAAGATGTAGGAAACTCTTTTCCCCCCCTCCATTTTCTGTTGGACTAGAATGACTGGAATGGGGAAAGCTGCCAAATCCTTTTCCTTCTACTTTGCATAGTCAGAATTAAAAATCTATTTCTAGGAAAGTTTTGTTGACAAGTAGAATACAGTAGAGAACAGATGCTACTGTATATTGGGAGTACAGCACTAGAGCCCTAGGGAAATCTGCTTGCTGCGGAGAGCTGTAATGTTGCTTAACAGCAGTCTTGTATAATATAGGTCAGTATTTTTGTCTTGACTGTTGTGATTTGGTGTGTTACAAACCTCCAGCATCTGTGGATAATTAAGGAGTCTATTCTCAGTTTGTAAGAATGGTCTTATTTTTCTTAAAATTTAAATTTACTATACTCCTAGCGGCATGTCTTCTAGAAAATTTTTTGTGATCTGGATATAAAAATGCAGAAAACTACATGCTTTTGCTGTGCCTTATGTAGTTCAAAAGTGAGAATAAGATATTTAAATACTCAAAGGACAAGAGCTTTATGCATTTTTTTCTACTGTTCAAGGTTTTTCTGTTGTCTTTTGACAAAAATATATCATTTCGTGACCACGGGGCTAAGTTGAGCAGCTTTGTGCTTCATTGTTGCATCTCATTGACCAATGCAAACTTTCTTTATCACTGGGGTATATGCTGTTTTTACAAAAAGTGACATTCTATTAACTCAGTTCCAAACTCAAGCAGGTCACAGAGTGGCTTTAAAGATGAGAATGTATTTTTTAACTGGTTTTACTGATGTCTGCTTAATACAGCCATTATCTTTCATAACTAGTGGGCAAGTGATCATCTAGTTATACAACTGTAAATCAATACAGATCTATATCAGCTTTCTGGACTAAATTTGTTTAGATGTAGCACTTTTTCATTTGATGAAGCAGCTTTATCTGTCCAAAATCCATGGCCTAAAAAAAGGACCGTTAAAAAAAAAAAAAAGTACTTGTGAAATTATCTGAGATTCTTGAGCATCTCACACAGATGTACAATTTTCAGACTTTAGTTGATGTTGTTTTGTAAGTATGATGAAATGTTTATCCAACGCAATGGGAAATTGAAACATAATTGAGACAATTCAAGGAATTGGTCAAATTAATATATTCTGCACTATATCAGCAAATTGGCATAACTTTTTCATGAAATGAACCTGAGAAAAGATCAGTTTTGAATTAATTTCCAGTTTAAAAGAGGAATTATTTTGGGAATACCTAATTTAAACAGTTGTAATTATAGAAAAAACATTTACTTAAGATTGTGTGGTTTGTAAAAATGAGGAATCCTTTTTCTATGTAACCCCCTATCTGGTGATTATATCCTTTGAGGAAATGCCTGGAAGTCTTAAGTTTCACTCTTTTCAGCCTTTAACCAGGATGGCTGTCTCGGTTCCTGTGTAATAGAGAAATGATGTGTGTACATGCATGTGTTTTTCTTTTTTCTAAAACATGAGAAAAATTGCTGACAATGGCAAAAATAGAACATTTTATGTCTGGAATATATTCTTCCACGTAATTCTTTTGCGCTGGGAAAAGGTACAATTCCTAGGTAAGGAAAAAGGCTGGATAGTGAGACCAAGAAAGAGCTTTCCTGAAAATATGGTGAATGTTTCAGGAAAAGGAAGCCATGGAAGGATCCACTGCTGGTCTCCAGAGGAGAGATGCGCATTCTTCCAAAATAGGGAAGAAAGGAGAATTTTTTTGGAACTTAATACTGATACTCTGAAAAGAGTGAAAGGAGTAACATTAAATTGTATTTGGTCTGATTTTTTTTTTTCCAGGACAGCTGCATTTATTCAGATGTGCTTACAGAATTCTTAATATACAAATTAAAAAAATGCAGTGGCACACTTCTGCAGTGATGACTACTTACAATAGGATTTTTGAATTTACAGAAACGTTATTTGTTAAATAACAATGGTTAAATAAAGGTGCTTGTTAATCAGACAGATGGCATTAGCTACTGATGTATTGGACAATAAACTTGTTACGCTAACTTTGCATTGTGGTGTTCTTATCGTACTCTTCTGCCTCAGAAAGCTGACGTGTTTATTCTCTAGTATTTTTTTCACTAAATGTCCTGAACCGTGTTTTGGACTCCTATGTGCCATTGCAATGCAAATAATCACTGTTAGTTTCCACTGTTGCTGTTGCACTGTAAAAGTGCTTGCTTTAAAGCCTACGTATACTTCATTTAAGTGTCTAGTATTTGTTTAGAGAAGTCATATACAGATAGAAATTTGTAGCACCTCTTTTCCTTTGCTGGTTTAGCCATTTGAGGGGAATGCCTTTGAAGCTGCAGTGTGTTGTAGCAGGCAGTACAGGGTTTGTAAAGGGCTGCTTTTACTCCTCGAGAGAATAGCCTTCCCTTCTGCCATTTGGGAACATACTTTGCTTTTGATGTATTTTGGTTATTACTCACTGTACTACACCCAAGTTGCTTTCACTTCCGTTAAAACTAACTATTAAGTAGGCAAGCATGTTTTAGTTAGCAGTTATTGCACTTCATTAATGATGATCTTTACTTTTTGGGTAAGGCATATAAAATTTGTCGAGTTTACAGGTAAATCAGATTTTTTTTCTTTTTGTATCGAACTATCTGTAAGAAGTGATGGATTTAATATATGCCATGACACTGGTTTTCTCCAAACTTTACCTGATTAAAGCAGTGTAGAAGGGTGCTCTGGTGGTTTTTATTTTGAGTAGTCTAATTTGTTTTGTTTTGATTTAGGGAAGTTGTGTGTGAATTGTTTTCATTGTGTGATTCTGGGCAGCAAAGCTCAAATCTGTCAATTTTCAAAACCTATTGCGAGATTCATTTTGATATTAAACAAATAGGCATGTTCAAATAAGATGATAAAATAACATTGTTCCGAAGTGAAATGCTAGTGTTATCTTCATAGCCATAGTTGAGTACGCAAACTGAATGGTGACCATTTTCTGTAATGGGCTAATACTGTATGTGACTTTTAGCTTGTTTTAAAAAGCAAACAAATGTCACAAATCCATCTGTCTTGTGAAACCATGCTGCCCTAGTTATAAGGCCACCCTCAGTTTCTTTCACTTTTTGACTGTTCTCTAGCCATGTCCCTCTGATAACTCAATACATTGTTTTAGTAAACCTGCCATCCTTATGGCACTGTTGGGAATGAATAAAAGGCTTGCTCTGCTGCAAATGTATTCGTCAAGTTAAGGAGCAGCGATGGACATCTCAGGTCTTATCACAAGCTCTTTAAAATCTGTTGTGCACTTTCTTCTGCCCAAGTTTCTCTCAACTAAATTATTTTTCTTTTTTTTTTTTTTTAACCTGTGTCTTTTTGTCAGGTTTCTCATTCACACTCTTTCTTGACTAACCTTGCCACCTCGGTGTTTTTGCTTCTGGAGTTACTCACAGTCTTACTGTGTTTCTTCTAACTTGTCCTTGGGGTTTTTGTTCATCTGGTCCTATTCCTGCCTTTGGTTTCGTGTAAATGTGCCTTCATTTATTCCCCGATTTGATTGCATTTTCCAGGCTTTCTTTTGTCATCTTCACTGAAAGGTAAGCCAGGCTAGTTATCTTCCAGTGTTACTGGATGGCCTTATCTTTGATCAATGAATTAGTTGTATATTCCTTGTGTATCTCCAAATACATTTAAGCCCTAAATGTGTGAAAGCTAGTCAGCTTTGAAAGGGGTATTTGTGGGGACAGAAAGGGGGGAAACTGACAGTCAGCTCTCTGAAAAGTCATGTTCCTGTTGCAAACAATGAGGATGCATGAAGGAATGCCATACAAAAATTCAGTTCACGGTTCAAATTGTGGTAAAAGTGTAATGAACTAGAAGAGAAAAGCAATTAATTGGTAGTATTACTATCCAGAAACAACAAAATAAGAGCTGACCTACACTTGATGTTGGAAAAAATCCTGCTGTTGCTTCTAATTCTGTGCGTTAAGGAAAAAGTGGGGTCTTGCATTTAAACCCTTGTTGATGGACTCCTTTAAAAAAAAAAAAAAGCCACACAAAGTTTGGTACTTTGCTTAAAATAGGAATTTGAATGTTACTACTCTGCATTACAGTTGTTCTCTAATGCTTATTTCTACTCACTCTCCCAATATAACAGGAGCTTTAGCTAGAGTTGCACTGAATTCAGACACTTTTTTAGCTGATGCAAAAGATCTAAAGGAGAATCTGTTGAGGCATAGGTTTGTCCCAACAAAAAACAAAGTAGGATACTGATAAATTAAATGTTAACTGCGTGTGTTTGTCTGGCTGGAGTGGAGGTCTTAGGAAATAAGTGCTCCAATTTCCTCTGATAACTGAATCTGTACTCTTTATTTCTAAAGCATCTTTGTTTGAAAACATCAATCGGTGTGTACATATACAATCTATATGCATGTGCTAGCACTCTTTTTCTATATCTATTCATATTTGATGAATGCAAGCAAGACTTAGGGGTAAGGATATTATGTGGGTAAAAGCATAATATTTGAGTCATTATTAGAAGAAAGTGATCATCCTTTTCCAAAGTTTGTAACTGCAAGTAGGTGGCTTTTTGTGACAGAGGGCAGTGATCTCAAAAGTTGGAGAAAGTGCTTAAACCATGCCGTCACTTTTCTAATGCTGTGTCATTTCCCTTGTCTTGTGATGTCATGTCTTGTCATAATCATGAACTTGGAAGGGTCTGGAGGCGTGAAGAGGTGTAATTAACATGTTTATGCCTTCGGTCATCTTTTAAACAGTAGTTTTTGCTGATGTTGATTGCATGTTTAAGTGAATGTTTATGGTAATTTAAGATAGACGCTGCTTGTGATAGTTTTGGGCATGTCCAATGTAAATTGAACTGTATTGCATTATGCAATAATGCATTATTTACCTATGTTTGTAACTGAAAAATTTTCTTCTGGAGAATTTGTTTTCTGAAAGAGAAGAATAAAAGATGAGTTAACTTCTTGCTTGGAGTGTTTCTCTAAAAAGGCATTTTAGTGTAATGTTTGCTTGCAAATATATTTGATTAAAGTTTTTTTGGAAGCCCCAGAATATATCTTTGCCTGCATTCTTGGTCTGGGTTATTGAAATTTATTTTTGCATTGTCTATAAAAGAGTACAAATGTGGTGTCTCACTTTGAAAAAATACCTTTTCCCCTCTGGTTGAAAGCACTAGGTGATACAGGGGTGTGTATCTTTAGACTTGAGACAGATTAGTGCTGGAAATTTTCTCCAGTGTGGGGTTTTTTTTTTTCCCCCCTGAGTAATTCATAAGCTTTAAAATTACATTTAAAAGACTATTAATGGACTTGCATGTTTAATGCCAGCTTGATTGGGTCATTTGAAGAAGCTGCTTCTCTTTTTTTTGATATAAAACCACTAGTATCCTTTTAATTTTACCTTGAAGAATTAACACCTGAAACTTTCTGTACAGCAGTGAGCTACAACCTTCTGACGAGTTGTAAGAGAATCTGAGATAGTGTTAGGGGTACTAACATACTACCTGCATGAGGGAGATTTGATACCCTATTTTCTTCTTTCAGATGAGCTTAATGTTGTAGTAATTGTGGCGTTGCAGTGCTGTTACAGATGTGGAGTGTTTGGGTGCAGACATGGTATCTTATTAGACTACCTGATATCGGGCAGCTTTCATTCAAATAAGCCTTTCAGCCCCAAGATGAAGGTTTGTTTATTTGCAAGCTGGTCTCTCTTTCCAGTTACACAAGTTGGTCTCCTAAAAGATGCTACTCCTGCCAAAGGTCTTAAATGTCCTTACCTCATTTAAGGAAACGTGCTATTTTAGTTTGGATTTGTTTGTCTGGAATGGAGAATAGTTGTAATGGCTCTAATTTGATTCCCCCCCCCCCCCCCGCCTTGTACATTAGAGTTGTTTGTGTAGCTGTCAGCCAGGTGTCATAGGTGGCTGCTTTTACAGCTGAGCTGACACACTTTCAGTTAGCGGTGGAAAGACGTGTGTGACTTGCAGGTTTGCAAAGCCTGTGAAGGTTAATCCCTGCTCTGTGCCAACAAACTGCCTGATATTTAGAGAGTAACCTGCTCCTTGTAGTTATAAAGGGCTTCTTATGTGGAAACATTTTTCAGTTATTGGGATCAGAAAATGCAAGAGAAAATTTTAAGACTGTCAGTTGAAATAACTTTTCCAACTCTTTCAAATTGAGGATATGAGTACTTTAAATAGGAAAAGGCGTTCATGAATTTACAAACTGATTATTTCAACTTCAAAAAAAAAATTCTGCCAGTTTTGTTTCCATTCCTTTTATTAAATGCACTTTGACTCTGTGTAAACACTTTAGCCTTCATGCAAAGAAGGGTTTCTCAGCCTTTTTGCATTGCCTCAATGACAGTACCACTCTATTTCGGTTTAAATTTTTTGTCAAACTACGCATTCAGAGTGGGGGAGGAGTACAAGTTGAAAATTAAGTTTGAGCTTTCACTGGTTCAGAGTACATCACTGTTTTGTCTGAAGTTAGTGTATAATGTACAGACAGTGTATGTTGTAGTTTTCAGCCATGGAGAGGTTGCTGTGGTAGAGCTCATTATTTAAGGATTTTACAGACTGAAAAATGAGGTTTTAGACTCAGTTTCCTCTGTGAGGAAAAAATCTGAATATTGAAATTTTTTCTGTGCCCCTCACATTTTCTTAACATTCTCAGCAGGTCTTGTTGGGGGAAAGTTATGTTCGGTTACATTTATCAAACCTTGATAAATATGTAATCTATTTATTTTGTGATAATGGAATTGATAGTATATGTACAGGTAGAGTGTGATCTGTGGTGTGTTTTCTGTAAGTTATGTAAAGGGAATGTAACTTCATTTTCAGGTCCTAGCATAAGGTTTTGAGACAGCCCTTTAAAACTTTTTTCCTTGTAAATAGTTAAATTAATTTGTAACTAATGCAGTGTTTCCTGTTGTATAATGAATCTGAAATATCATCTTCTGTTGAAGGGTCTTACTGTTTCTTGCATTTACTTATACTGTTTTTACTGAGTAGATTCTTTTCCCACACAGTTCTAGTTTCGGGATAGTAATGCAAACTTTATAGGGATCTGTTTCAATACAAAGCTCCTCTTGATAGAGAATGAAGTATTTAACCACTTCAATGTCAGTGTTATGTGGCACAGGGGAAGAATAATAATTGGTCAGAGGAACCTGCAAGTATTCCTTCCCAGTGAACAGTGCTCTATGAAGTTGTTATTCATCCTTGTAAACCTAAATTAGAGATACTAAGATGGGACTTTTGTCATTATTATGTAGTAACCTAGTTTTTCCCCTTTTTGCAGTCTTTCAGAAACAAGATAGCCATGGCCACAGAAATTGGCTCCCCGCCACGATTTTTCCATATGCCGAGGTTCCAGCACCAGGCGCCTCGGCAGTTGTTCTACAAAAGACCTGATTTTGCACAGCAGCAAGCAATGCAACAACTTACTTTTGATGGAAAGCGGATGAGAAAAGCTGTGAACCGAAAGACCATAGACTATAATCCTTCTGTAATTAAATATTTGGAGGTTAGTTGATTTTCTGGGCTTGTTTGAAAAGCTACTTTCTTTCCTGAAACTTGCGTCTGTGCTTTTCAGTGTCCATAGAGCAGTCTGGAGTACTGGGAGATCTACTGCTGCATTTTTAAACCAAATGACCAATGCTTGTAAATTTGGTATAGTATGAATACAAGGCGTTTTGGTCCTTGGTGATAAAACTACACATATACACAGTTGATGTTGTAGTTTGTGTAAACACCTGTTTTTACAGTCTGTCTTGGAATTCCAGCTTGGAGTGCAATTGAGTGTCTTGTGTGATGTTCTGGCTTCTCAGTGGACATAATTATAAATGCTGTGATTGTTCTTATGTTTATTTTGAAATAGAAATTTCCTGAAATGGGAAATAAACCATTACCTCTTCCTCTCCAAAACGCAGGCACCATAAAAATGTTTTCTCATCATTTTACTAAATGGCACCGCAGCTTGCGCTGCAGCCTCTGAAAATCCCTTTCTGTACAGTTAATAGATACAGAACAACTTTAATGAGGTTTTGTATTTCCGTAAAAATGCTTATTTAGCTTTTCAGATGGAGTGGTATTAATTTCTTATATTTAATTTTATGATCAGGAGGTACTGGCTATTAGCTCGGAAGCAGTAGACTCAAATTGGTAAATACAGGCGCTTACTGGAATGTCAGCATTGCAAGAACGTGAATTCCATCAGCTGCGATCAGTGCACGTGCTTGTACCTGTTGACAATTGGAAGGTTTTCTTAATAATAGATTTAAATTATCTTCTAAGATATGTTTAAACATGAAACATTTAAAACATATACTTATATTTCAGAAACACCCCCAAAAACATTCTAAGGGGACTAATTAAAAAAAAAAACACAACACCCAGTTCAGGACCTTTTTTACTGTGGCTGAAATAAGCACCCTCAAACTTCTATTTATTAAAACAAAACAAAAAATCAGATCTGTATGTTTTGGATGCTTACACAAATTTGGGGTATACCAGAATTCCATTTCAGTCCCAGCTTCAGCACTACTGAGTTAATTTGATGTGGTGCTATAAAAGAGAAAAATGGTTTATATGTAATTTGCCTTTGGCCTAAGAAATTCTAGCAAACCGTAGTAGAGTATGCTAGAAATGTTTTTCTTAGAATTTTAGCTTATGTTTCTGATGCACACAGATACAGATTGGTAAAGTCTACAGCACAAAGCTGAAATAATTTCTTTCCTAATTCATATAAAGTATTTTTGAAAAGGTTGTGTTTGACAGCTCACAAAATTTAACTAATTGAAGGCATTTTTATCCCTTGGCCGCCTAAGTTTATTCATTGGAATGCATTGTCATCTTTATGCTTCAGCCACAGAAACTTCCTTTCTAGCTCACGTCAGTGTGTGAGATTTTATTTAGAGTTCATCAACACAGTTCCTAATGGTGTAAAAGCTTATCTTGAAAATAAAGCTTTTGAAATGATTGAATGTGCTTCTTGCAGAGTACCTATTAGCCTCGGCAGTGAAGTACCAGTCATCTTTGTTACAATAATATGGCTTATTACATAGGACTGCTTCTTTTGTATTGTTAAGCTGCATTTTTAAATGAGCTACTTCAGTCTGCTGAAATTAAGACTTTAAACGTTCTTGAATCTTTTGCTCACGCTGCATAAATTCTGCAGGTTTCCAGATACCAAAGTCTTTTAACTGAGTTGATTCTAAAATCTTCAGAGTGCTTTGGAATTTCCCAAAATGCTGTCAACATGTTACTTATTTTCTGTTGTTTAACAATGAAGTGTAGTGGTGGTATGAACTAGGAGTTCTTTTCTTCTTTCCAGAATCGAGTATGGCAGAGAGACCAGCGAGATATGCGAGCAATCCAGCCTGATGCAGGATATTACAATGACGTGAGTAAAATCTTTCTGTTCCTTAATGAAGTTCTGGGGATAAAATTTTTCAAAAAATTGGAAGGATTCTGCCTGTCAGCTGAGGTTATGTTTTTGTCCACAAGAAGCCTTAAAGATACGAAGGGTGTGTTCGCTCTACGTTACCTTGTTCTGTTGGAATCCATGTCCACAAAGAGAGCCTGAAATTGGGGGGGGGCTTTTAATTTTCGGACGTAAGAACTCTCATCATGCACTGAGCTTGCAAAGCTGCTCTTGAAGACGCTGGTTCTGCGTGTTTGAGATGGTAAATCCTGCAGACTTTTGAACATTTCTACTGACTTATTTCTGATAATACCCCTGCAAATAAAAAACTTGCTTTTCCAGAAATAGGTGTTCAGAATGTGTGCTTTTCTTGCCGTTTCTGGTTAGAAATGCTGCTACTAAATCTTTTGTTTCTTCTCTCATAGTTGGTCCCTCCTATAGGAATGCTGAACAACCCTATGAATGCTGTAACAACAAAATTTGTTCGGACATCTACTAATAAAGTAAAATGCCCAGTGTTTGTTGTCAGGGTGAGTATCATGTTGTATTTACTTAGTTGTATTGTCTTAATTTAAATTAGAGTGATAAATGAAGAAAGAAACAAGATAACAGTGAAAGCATTTCCAAATAGAACTAGCATGTAGAATGTATGGACTACTTCTGTGTCTAGTCTTTCTGTGGAATTTTAGGAAGTTAAATGGTACACTCTGAGTACAAAATAATTCTTAATCTCGGAGTATGAGGTGTACTTTCCACACTTTAATTTTTTTGTTATTATTTGGGGGGGTTGATACATTTTGACTCGCAGAAAAAAGGCAATTAGGTCTCTGTGCTGTTTGACTCTTGTAGCATGTTTTAAACAACTTTTCTGTGATGTCAGCAGTCTTGGTTAGTATGGACATTGTGTGCTAGAAAGGTATTTGCGCCAATAAGCTGTCTCTTCTCTACAACTAGATTTCTTGTATTGCTTTTACAGTGGGCTTTGCCTTGTTACAAAAGTTAAAAGCTCTCTGGCACAGTTCGGCATTTTTGTCTATCTCACAGCCTCTAGAAAGTCAGTTCTGCAGATTCCCTGGAAGAAGCTTATGATTTATTTGGGGGATTGTGAAGAAATACTTGAATGTTATACTTGGCACAGTTTAGTTAAATTTTTCTTTTGCAGTGGACTCCTGAGGGGAGACGCTTGGTCACTGGTGCATCTAGTGGAGAGTTCACTTTATGGAATGGACTGACTTTCAATTTTGAAACAATATTACAGGTAAACTCATCAAGGTTTCTGTGTATTTCCTTGAGGTTCTGGAGCATGTTTTGGGAACGCATCTTCACCCTGCTCATCATGGGTCTGTGGTCTAAGTGTGGTAATTTGAGCCTTAGAGGACTTTTATTTTTTTTTTCTATTCTGCTCTCACCCCTTGTCAGACTGTGGCTAGGCACTTCATTCATTGCTTCTCATTCCACCTCCATATGCCATACTAACTGTTCTCAAGAACATACTGTGAGTATTTTAATAATAAAGAAACACTTTGGAAACAAAATGCAAATACTCTTTATTATTTAGAAACCATTGTGTACAGAGTAAAGGAATTTCTCCCCCCCCCAATAACATATTGAATCTAAGTAGATCATCATTGTTTTCGTTTCTTTGTTGCAGCTGTTAAGTAGGAAGTTTACTAACTTGTGTTTGTGTGAGTCAGCTAGTATTTGAACATGTTTGCTAGAAGTTTTGTTTCTGAATTTACAGGCTCACGACAGCCCTGTAAGGGCTATGACTTGGTCACACAATGATATGTGGATGCTGACAGCAGACCACGGGGGATATGTGAAATACTGGCAGTCCAACATGAACAACGTCAAGATGTTCCAGGCACATAAGGAGGCGATTAGAGAGGCCAGGTTTATACACAATATACCATTTTCTGTAGTACCTATTGCCATGATTAGACTGTTCTCTAAGTGTATTCTGGGTGCAGAAATGCATGGGTTCTGTCAGATTCTGGGAAACTTCCTGCACCACATAAACACAGTATTTTCTTTTGTTTCCACATTCTCACCGTTTTGCTGGCACCTTTCTGAATTAGTATTGTCCCAGTATCCGCCTCTGCAATATGTTAGAGATGTATTTGTCTGCCGCATTTTGCACTGGTATTCTTTTCATTTTTATATGGTGACGATGTGTATCAGTTATTCCTTTTTATACGCACTGTGTAAGACAACAATTTCATTCCAAATAAAGAATTCAGTCTTTAATAATCTAACTGAATAAAATATAAAGCCTTCAGAAATAAACCACCTGCATAGTTCTCACAAAATAATAAAACACTAAATAAAGTGAAGAACTGCTTGGCTTGGTGAAGCCAAGACTTCCAGTAATACTAAATACCCACGCAGACTACCACATACAGAAGTCTAATGTTAATACTGAATGGGTTCATCAAGCTTGAAACTGTAAGCAAGCCATTGAAAAGAAGACTGTAGGATATTCTCCTGGTTCAGTGTTGATGCCTCAGTTGTGCAAATGTCTATTTATATAAAAAATGGAATCTAAAGTGATACTATCAGTAAGATGTAAATGAAGGATGTTTCCAAAGCAAACCTGCACATAATCTTTAGTAAGATACGGAGATGTTTTTAAAGTAAGCCTGAAGAGAAGCTGCAGATCCAAAATGAAGCTAAAGCAGTGTTTCTTCAGGTTCAGGTGCTGGCCATTGGCGATAAAGGTTCACTGCCACAAAACCACCTTCCACTAAAGTCACCATTTTTCTTTGATAGAGTGCAGCATTTTCTGCCAGAGTTTGGTTATGAGAAGTGCTTACATTGGATTCAGTTACTGTGTGACTATCATGGCCATACACTGAATTTCTCTACTATTTTAAGCCCTTTCCTTGATCATAAAGATCTAGGATTTCACGAGGGCTCCCTCATGGTCTTTCACTGTACCAGAAAGGAAGTGAGTGCCTGTCAGTTGCTGGAGGTGTTCTGGCCCTAATCACATGGCTAAATAACTCCTTGCTTTTCCAGTGACTTTCATCAAGCAATGTTCACGGTTCAATGTGGAAGCTGCTTCTGTGTCTGTAGGATTCTTTTCACGGTGTTGATGGGGTGTAATAAGAGGGATTTTTTCCAAATTACTTGTACAATAAGTGGTACACTTGTTTTATATACAATTTTTTCAACAGTTAATCCAACTAGCATTTTCCTGTGACCAGCTTTCCCTTATTTTTGCTTCTCTGCTGCAAAGCACGTGTGGCTGAAGAGGAGTTTTTTCCTAAGAACTGTTCTCCTGTCCTTCTACACAGTGTCACTTTCTTATGGTATGACCAAACGTGAAAATTTAGGGTGTTTGGTAATGATTACCAAATCATATTGATGTTGCTTCTCATCCTGCAGAGAAGGCGCTACCGCGTGCAGTCATAGGTAGGAAGGTGCTAAGAATAAATTCTGGATTTTTTTCCTCATTTCACAGGGGACTGCAATGCAATAGTAATCCTATGCTAAATTCGTGTCTTGTGATGAAGTGTCATTTGGCGGGCACTGTGTTCACTTAAAAGTCCCTATGTTCAAATGCATCCTTCAGTGTATAACACATTACAGTATAATTTTGCCCTGTCTGAGAAGCATAGATAATCTGTTAAATGCTGACTTCTTTCCCCTGCTGTGTGTCTTCATGTAACAGTTTCTCACCCACGGATAATAAATTTGCTACATGCTCTGACGACGGCACTGTTAGAATCTGGGACTTTCTACGTTGCCATGAGGAGAGAATTCTTCGAGGTATGTGTACCAAAAGTACTGATTGGGGTATTTCAGGAGGGGGAAAACCTTTTCTTTAACTAGGTGTTCACAATACAGAAGTATCAGCTTGCCTACATTTTTGTATTACATCCCTGTCTTAAATCCTCCAAACAAGTTTTTGTTTGGCCGCTGTTATAGGTGCCTTATAATATTCAGATAGGCTGCGGTTCACAATGGTGTTACTCTGTGTACCTGTCCCCTTAAGCTCTAACCAGTGGAGGTGGATACGAGGACATGATTTCTACTGCTAGCGTTGGTAGAAACAGCTGTTTCTGGATCAGGAATACATTTATCTTTCTCCAAAGCTTAATCTTTGTGACCACTTGTACTTCAGAACACGCATCTTCATGCAGAGGATTCCATTCTTTTCATGAGAGTGCCTTCCATCCTGATTTCTTCAGAGGCAAGGTGGTTACTTTTTCTCGCTCCTTAAGAGTAGGAGATTATTCAGGTAGAGAAAACAAGTAAACTTTGATCACATCATGCATAGCGCACGCAAATCATCCTAGCTTCAGTTCAATAGTTTTCTGTCCACCCTCTGTGTACGCTAACTTCTGGTGCCTTTCCACTGGCCTTGTTGACCTTTCTCCTTCTCTTTTTGCAATCTTACTGAGCAATAACAATAGCTTCTGACAACTGTTCCTTTCTAACAGAAGATTTCAAAGGTACATAATTTAATAGGAGACTGCATTAAAGACTGCCATGAGATTGAGGGTTGTAGGCATGCAGATAAACTGCAGAGAAGGTATGCAATAAAACCATGAAATTTCAGTTTTAGTGTGAGCTTGTTTAGTGCTTTCCTAAGCTAAGGATTTTTTCTTTTTGAAAATCATGTTTCCAACTTGGACCAGCATTATGTATTTTATGAAGTAGAGCTCTCCCTGTTTGTCTTGACTCTTAAGCTCTCTTCTTGTTTTACTCATTACTTTTAAACACCGCTACTTTAAAAAGACAGTGGTCTCCAGCGTTCTTGCAATGATGATATTCTAACAGAATCTGTGTGTAGGTGTGTTCTTTGCAGGAGCTGGCAAGCAAATTTCTAGGCTGTATCGTTTACATCTGTTATTCTGGAAGGACCCAAACAGATTTGGGACTGTTTTGCTTCATGCTTTACAAAAGAACTTGTTCTGCACTAGGCACATTCTATACCCTCCTCCGGGTTTGTACTAACTACTTATTTAAACCGTGTGGAGGAAATGGGGATTGCCTCCATGCAGAGTTGGCAAGATTATAAAAATCTCTCTAGTTCTTCAACTTTCACTTGACATTCTGCATAAAGCAGGAGTAAAGCATTTAATTTAGGTCATAAAGAACAGAACTTGCACTATGTTTCTTTCTGTTACCTTGCATACTTGAATATTGTGATTATGATTATATCTCAAATAGAATTAGGCTTTAATTTCTTACAGTTTATACATCTCAATATACACTTTTCAGTTTGCAAAACAGCTCTATAAAGAATATCTTTACTAATACCGACATTATGTACCCACAGTACACTTCATCTTTTATGTAAGTTGGAAAAATTTTGAAAACTTTACATTTCTGGATAAAATGGGACAGGGCAGATTATTCCTCATTTCTGCTGTCAGATAAGGAAAAAAAAACAAACCCTAAACAAATGTTAAAAAACCCAAACCAAAAAAAAAATACCACCACCAAAAAAATTCCCCAAAGCAAAAATAATACCCAAAATACTGAGTGGTGGGAGGATGTTTCTGCAAAACATGCAAGTTTGATTTGGTTTTGGTCCCCGCACTGTTATTAAATATGATCAGAAGACATACCTGAAAGAGCTGGTTGCGTAAAAGGTAGCTTTCTTGGTGGAAAATAAAATCTTTCATTTTGTTATTTGGAGTTCAGGGCTTGTAACTTTAAGAAAGTCATCTTCATATTTTTGCTTCTCCACGTGCATTCTGCTTTTACATATTTAGGAGCGTGACCTGTAAAACTTTGCTTAGTACAGCCTTCAGAATATGTAAATATTCATGCCATTGCCATTCCAAAGTTAGTGATCTGTATATTAAAATTCTGGTGGCCCTTCATTAAAAATATATTTCATTATGTACAAAAAAGTTTGGGGATCAAATACCATGCTAAGGAATGTTTTTTTATTTCCTGCTTTGACAAACTGTGCTTCAGCTATTCTGGTTAATATTGGTGCTGTGAAGTTGAGAAGGGATTCTACAGTGTAGCTTAGACCCAAAGTTTCACTTATGTATTAAGGTATTCTTCAGGTTATCACACTGAATTATAAAAATCAAATTAAACTATCAATTTACACTCAGATGTATTCATAAAAAAAGATTGTCACTCACAGATATATAATATCAATATATCATCATTCCTAGTGATTTTTCAGTAACAAATGAAGGATTATATTTTTTAAAAAAGAAAAGACTTGAGGACTTTAGTGCTAAGGAATGCTTTTAAAGCAGTTCTGCAAAAAGTATTAAAGGTATTGGGATAAGCTTTGATATAGGAAGGACAAAATTCTATACGCTTGTTACAGATGCTTTTGTTTGTACTGGAGTGAACAGATAAAATTTATTTCTATTTTTTGATTAAATAGTTTCCTTTACTTGCAACTGGTCGGAAGGAACAATTCTAGTCTTGCCTTCCAAAGGGAATTGGAAAAACAAAGTGGAAGTGGTAAATTACATAGGACTTCTTAAGCTTTTGCTGGAGTTTTTTCAGCTGACTATAGTAGGCTACAAAATGTTTTCAGTAGTTAAACCCGTGAATACGTGGGCTGCATGAGAAATACTTATTAACCGCGTCCAGCTTCCTTTTAATGTGTCAAAATGAAAATCAATAGGATACGCTGTTTTGTTCTTCATACATAATGCCAGAAGTTGTGGATTATTTATGTTTTTTTAATGTGGCTTAGAGTCCCTTTGCTGCCCAGTTCTTCATTAATTTATGTTGCTTTGCTGTTCTTTACCATCGTGACTTTCCACAGCATAGTAGGTGGAGTCTGGGCATTTTCTTAGAAGTATGTGCAGATTTATCAGGTTCCTTTTTAGTATCGTAAAGAAATAAATAGGATTAAAATATTCCAATTTCTAGGGGATCAATCTTTAAGTAATTCATCTTCAAGTGAATTATCTTGGAAGAACTTCAAAGTGGGGAAATGGCATTGTCATAGTCATCTGCTTGCTTCCCCTCAGTCTAATTACTGTCTCTTCTCTTGAAGTAAAGGTGCTGTATGCTAATTCTGCACTGGTAGTTCTTGCCTATGTTAATTTCTGTAATGTTACCATCTTGCTGATGGTGACAAGCACAGTTTGGTGCCCTTGCTAAAATACACTGGTAGGAATCGAAATGCTGTTAAAATAATTTTTTTTTTTTGAAATAACAAGGCATGAAATACAGTCTATAGTACAGCAGTATGTTGTTTTCATGTCAATAATCTGTTACTCTGAAAGGCATTTCCAATAATGGCATTTATAACAAAACAGTATCAGGTCTTTAGTCAAAACAGTTGTAGTGAACTTAATACTAGGGCTCATGTAAACAGTCCCCATTTCTATAAGAACATACAGATAGCTTTTAATAATGCTAATTACTTTTAGTGAAAAAAAAGTGCAATAAAAGCTTAATGTCACTTTATTTCTATTGAGAAATTAATGTTATCTATAATTTGACTGGTGACTGTGAATCTTTGGGTGTTGGGTCTGTGCTGATTTATTCCTGAGAACATTTTGGGTAGATCATCAGTAAACTTATCATTCCTTAATTATTCCCACCATGAAATCATGGGTTAGGAGGCTACGAACACATTTCAGTGTTTCCAGTTCCACTGTCCTTCCTTCTCCTTCCTTTCCCAGTCACACGCATGAAATCCGGTAGAAATGTGTGATTGGGCGGACTGTCAGGTTTTCATTCAGAAGTCTAGATGAGCTCTGTGTTCCCAGGATTTCCAAGGCTGCCTGGCTTAAATAGGTCTTTTGGGGAGGATGACTCTACCCAGCTCTCTGAAGGATGGTAACCCAGGATTTGATAAGATATCCCGTAGATATGGTTTTCTATTTTCGGTCTGTAAAATGAGTAATACACTAAATGATCTTGCAGCCAACATGATAGATTTGGCAAAAAACTTTTCTTATTCTAACTTGGAACAATTAAAAGCAGTCATGATTCTTTTACAGTCTGTCTGGATTTAAAATTTGCTATTTGTAACAAAATGTAATTTCTTATTAGTATGTGATTTACTCTAAGGAAGGTCTTTTGCCTGTCTTTAATAATATTGTTCTGCCTGGAGCTTCCTGTTCAGGCCTAACACCAGACCAAAACCTCATCACCTACAAAATAACATGAGTGTGTGTACATGCACGCGGAAGTCACAGCAATCACAGTAAATGTTTTTTGTCTGCTCACAATTTCTGAAAAAGTATCTCCCCAGCTAGTAATACTGAAATAACTGAAGAATTTTTTAGTTCTTCCTTCCTCTTACTCTCTTTCTGGATTTTCATTAGCAAATAAAATACCGTGAAGTGTCTTAAGACATTTTAATAAATTGAGTGGCTTGTGCACTCTGCACTTCCTGCCTGAAAGTGAAGGGTCTAGTCAAATTTTTTGCATCTACTTCCTCAGTCAAATAGCAAATCCTGTACTTAAATTCAGAGATGATGTGTTCAGTAGCTGAAAGGATCCTGAGACCCAGGACTAACCACAACTACATCTTAGTTTGGTTGTTCACTTTTAAACATAATAGCTAGCTCTTCGCCTTTGAAGTGGGTAGCTTCTAAAATTGTTACCTTTTCCTGGCATGTAATTGAACCCTACATTGGATAATTTAAAAGAAAAAAAAAATCCTGATGTTGCTGTTTCCATCTTTCTTCCCCTTATGTGATGTTTTTCTGTTGTTTTCCTTGTCTTGGTAGAGAGAGAAAATCCAGCAAATTCAAGAAGTGCATGTGTGTTGATACTGTCTTTCTCATAAGGAGATGCAGTGTTTAAACTTTCCTTTTTTTTGGTGAGGGCTTGCTTCTTTGTGCTATTAGGATTTCAGGTGTATCTGATACGTCTGTTAGTCTACTGATCCATCCCTACATGAATGAGCATTAGAAGGATTTTTCTCCTCAGAACAAAAGCCCAAGATGAGATGAGACCTGGCTGATGCAGGCAAGCCCTCAAATCTTTGAACTTGAAGATGAGCTGTTTCTGAAATGCTAGTATTGAATCAGCTCAGTATCTTTGTTGGTACGTTTTAGTACAGCAGCTGATGTTGCAGGTCTCTGATCTGTGTGAATTTTCATTGCCAAAGCGAAGTTGGGGATGAGGGAGAGGAGTAAGTCTTTTGAGGTACAGTTGCACTCTGAATGGGTGCGCATCAAACTTTTCATTTGTTTTAGACGCAAGAAATGTCAGGGAACTCACTGACTGGGACGTTAATAGCGAATCTTCATGGGTAGGTTTTTTTCTTCACAAATAGTTTAGATCACATCGTTCTGCTGTGTGCATTGCGCCAGCCCTGATGCTTCTGCTTTGGGGTTGCATGCGTAGAGGAGTCTTTACACAGTCTCGTTCACTTTTTCATCTCTTTAGGAAATCTCTCTGTTGCTTTTGTGAAATTAAGAGTTAGTGATAACTGTGTACAGTTTCTGGCTTCATAAATGGACGTTACCATGCAAAATATATTTTCCTAGTATCTTTCTCTACACTTTTTCCTGAGTTAAGTGACACCAAGGGCTTGGAGTGTGAACACATGTGCACCTTCCTGAGTTCAGAGATAACCTCAGTCATTGCTGCTTGCTCGGGTGGGAGGTGTAACCTCTGCTAGATGGGAAGAATCCAGTCTCCTCTTGCTCGAGGCTACTAATGTTCAGGTGTCATCTAGCAACTCAGTTTTATTTCTGAATATGACTCTGAAGGCTACAGCGTCTTGGTTTTCTCTATATAGGAAACTTTATTAGAGGTAGACTTGTTAAAATATCCAATTTTTACTTGTGTTGAATGTGAAAATCCATTTGAGAGTTGAGAAAGCAGCTTCCTGCTATGTTGACTTATATCAAGTTTCTATTTGTGAAGTGTTCTGGACTGGACAAAAGTTTTATTTTGATCAGTTATACTTGAGGTGCTTGGTTTCTGCGATTAAAAGGTGGTGCTTAGGAGGCAGCTTCATGATGCCTTTGCTCCTTGAAACGGTGCCAGGAGAATCAGAGGGTATTGAACACTACTCTTGGAGCCGGTTGCATCTGATGTGCCTAAAAGCATTTGGTTTATATTACAGTTCAGTTTGGAGTAACAAAGTACAACATCATAAGTCTTGGAGTTCTGATTCCCATCTAGAATCTTGTGCTTTAAAAATCCTGAGAAGTTAATAACTGGGAGTATATAGAGTTCTCAATGCGTGAAGGAGATCGTGGGAGATGAGACACAGCACCATGCTATAAAAAATGATACTGGACGCTTCTGTCAATGCTTTTCATGACACGAGACTGAAGAGGCTCTTAGTGTGAGAATGAGAAAATTTCAGATTCAATTTAGAAATCTCTTTTCCTCCCTGAAAATTATCCTGAAGCTGAAAGTCAGATAATCTCTCATGTTGAGTCCAAGGGCAAATTTTACACTAAGAAGGCCTGGAAGAATATTGGGAAACCCTAGTGTTTCACAGGACAACCAACTCTTAGTGCTGCTGAAATACACGATACTTCCTAAAGTTTTATGATTGCATCGTTAGGATTTCTTGCATCTGCTTCCTTTTGTGTTTGATAATTGCAAGGGGTACATAAATACTGAATTAGGTGAAACCTTTTTTTTTTTACTGTTTGTTAGTGTAAATACTTCAGTGGTGAGAGCCTTACTGTCATCTGTTGTGACTACGTATAGAAGTGAACATAATATGTCACGATACTGCATAGCGGTCAGGATTTCACCTAAAGTGAGAACCATTGATGCCGCAGTGAGTTTTGTCCTCAAGCCCTGCTCATCGTCATTGAGAAGGAAAAACACTATTTGAAGTGGGTTACATTTATACTAATGAAAACAGTCCTGAACTACAGAGGCATTTAAATACTGATGCTAAGCTGATACCAGTCATCTTTTCTCGGCAGAAGTGTAATTGTCGAAAAGGGTGCAGGCTGTACGCATTAGGGATGGTGGCTTCCTGGTATCTGTCTACTTGCCAGTATTTGTTATATCAAAGGTTCTCAACAGAAACAAAATCACCTGTAGTTTTACACAAGTTATGTTAGTAGCTCATCTCCTCTGATAAAGTCTTATGCAGGTGAAGACTCAGAATTGGACACTTTGGGTTTTTTTTTACAGACTCTCATCTGACATACCGTTTCCTACTAGAGTGTAACTACAGAATTACACTGTTACAGAATAAATGGTAGAAGTCTTCAGAAAACAAAAACCACAATTTCCTGGTGAAAATAGTCTGTCAGACCTTAGAAACTTCCCTTGCGGGTTTCTTGACTGCTTTTGTTTTGTGTGTGGATTAAACGGACCACTTTTTTTTTTTCCCCCCCTTCTCCTTTTCATCTCCTGTAGTTACTGTACTAAAAACTTTTGTGCATCTAGGTAAGCATAGACTGCAAAACATTTGACATTTTTCTTTTGCATCATTTCAATTCTGCATACTCAATTTATTTCCTATTACAGTATACTTAACTCTGAGTGATATTCTGGGTTTAGTAGTGAGCCATTTTGCATCAAGCTTTATCATATGAGTAACGCTGCAGTTCTCATACTTACGACTACATGTTCATATGAACAGCCAGGCACTGGGAGATGGGGGGATAGCTTGCAAATGTTTTCCCTAAAATACAGTGGTATTTTTTTCTCTCCTCCTTAACTTCCTGGCTTTATGTTCTCAGGAGAAAGTTAGTCCTGCTCATCACACAGTGCATTTGCAGGACAGAATCTGAAGAGAATCTGAGGAATGTGCTGAAATGGGATTGTATGGCAGACCAAGAGTAAGGGATAAATAAGAATCCTGAAAAAAAACTCTGGGTGAAAGGTAGCTCCAAATTAGGAGAGCAGATGGGAGAGCAAATGGGAGGACAGTGTGGAGGCTGTGTCAGTATGAAAAAACTTAAAAACAACAGCTGGTGTAAAGATTGAGAAAAGACCGTGGCAGTGTGAGCAAGAAGATGAGAATGGATGGGGTGGTGGAAACTAGCAGGAGTTACACTCCTGGCATTGTGGGGACAAATCAGGGCAGACTCGGTTGCCGGAGCAGCCAGAGAAGAGGCTGGGTTTTTACAGCTTCATGACACACCGGGACACGAGCCGACAGTATATAACGTACCAAGAACCTGTGTATATATAATATGTGTGTGTGGAAATGTGCAATAATAGTACCCGTATACATACACTTCCCCGCCCTAATCTCTTTTAAATTTTATGTTCTGTGTCATGATTCTTAGAGACTCAAGTTGACGAGTTTGAGTAGAGTTAGGAACATGTTCTGTATACCTTCAGAAGATGAGTATGGAGTGGTATTTTAGTGAGCATATGATACCATCATTCCTACTGTACCTATGAGAAAGCTGGCTCTACCAGTTGATTAAAACTCCTTATGTTTTTCATTAGTCCGTAAGAAGTAAGTCCCTAAGAAGTTTCCCCCCCACCGCCACCTTCAAGTTTTATCAATTTAACAGCTCTAAAACTGAAATATCTAATAGTTGCTCTTCAGACCTAAGGCTCTGGATTGTGTCAGTTGAGAATACAGTCAAGGCACACACATTCCGTGTGCTTCCGCAAAAAGCGACTGATTAGATTAAGCATGGAAACATGTAATTAACATTAATTTTCAATTTTTCAAACATCGTAATGTTTCGATTTCAAATGTAATCAACATTAATCTTCAAAATGCAGTGCCAGAACTTTCCAAGTGACTGAGATGCATTTCACAGTGAAAATACAAACTGTCGTTTAATTTTGCTGTGGATAAAGGGTTTTTGTTGGAGACAAAACACTTTTTCAAGGGAAGACATTTTGATTTTTATTATGGAAAGTATGTATGTGTATTGCAGGTAAACTAACTGTCTTGGAAGTTTCATAAATTCATATTTTATAGAGGAAAGTATTTTTATGGGCTTTTTGAAAATTAAAAAAAATGATAGGGCTGTTAAGTGTCTTGGCTTCAAAGAAGCACAGTTCTAAGCATCAGAATTACAGCTATATAGGAGAAAACTACAACTTCTCAGAATATTTTTCTCCTATAAAAAGTTTCACAGACCAAGTTTACCATTTCTTCCATCCCAGAGAGTTCGGATTACTACTTGTAATTATCATCTCAGTGGAAGCATCTGATACTTCTAGTTCTGCAAGACACTATTTCGATACATTCCACAATCTGTCAAGTTCTAGCTTGTGTTCAACAATTTAAAGTGCAAGTTAGTTATGTGTCTTTTTTTTTAAATGCAGTATTTTAATATTTGTCATATTGTGTATAAATTGATTTTGCTCCAATAAAGATATGTAGGTAGGTAGAACTATTCCAGATAGAACTACAGCCACATAAAGAAGTGGTTGTATCACTTCAGTGTAATTTCCTGGTGTAGACAAGGTGAGGACTGCAAGAATCTTGCATATATTGTCTTTGAAGACAGAAAG
The DNA here is from genome assembly GCA_013398295.1 of Chionis minor. Lineage (NCBI taxonomy): Eukaryota > Metazoa > Chordata > Aves > Charadriiformes > Chionidae > Chionis > Chionis minor. The sequence goes on along the minus strand of VZSF01011039.1, from coordinate 534,425 downwards.
TTATCTTTAACTGGTTTTGACCAATCATAGAAATTGTGTGTGTGCACCTTTTTTGCTCACCAAAATAAGCTTTTAAGGGGAACTTAGCATGGCTATTTAAGTGTGAGCCTGACCCGAGAAACTGAAAGTTAACTGTAATAGGACTGGAATAGGTGGTTCTACCAAGTCCCCAGAATCTTGAAGCGTAAACTTAACATTTCCATTCAAAAAAGCTAAGGAATGTGTTCCCTTGGCTGCTTTAAATTGGGAAAAACAGTGTCTTTTACTAAAAAGACAGCTTTCTGGTGTGTGCTGGCAAATGCATATTTTCTAGCATATCTGCAATAGCTTTTTTCTTTGCCTTTTTTTGGACCATGAAAATATTTTAAATGTTATATGAAAATCTTACCTTTTAAACTTCTGTCACTTTAAAAAAACCCTTCCTCTAAAAAGAGTCGTGACACCTGATAAGTGAGGAGCTTGACTGTAGCTATTCTAGCCCTCAAAGAAAGAGTAGGATGGATTGATGACAAAATGTAGCTCAGGATCCAGTCTATTATTATTACTATTATACGTTAGGGAAAATCAAGTCTAAATATTAACACAGTACTTCTCCAGCTGAGCTTCTCGTTATTCCTGACTTCTTTCTTGCCTCTCCAAGATAATCCTATTCTGCTTTATTTTTGTGTGTGTGTGAAGATTTCAGGGAGGAGTAGCTCTGATAGGTGCTGTCCTCAGATTGAGAATCTGCATAGCAAGACTTCAGTGTTCTTCCTCACTTAACCCAAGACCTAATGCTCATTGAGAACTATTTTTCTTCAAAAGCTGAGGTTCTCCCTGGCTTTATAAATGATCAGTATATTTAAACATTAAAAAAATCCGAGTATCTTCTTTCAATTCAATGAAGAGCTTAATCCGCACACTCCTCACCACCCCCCTCAACTGTCTGTGGCAGAAACTTGTCCTGAGATGGGGCATAGAGTTTCAGATGAAAATAAAGCAGTTCCCTTTGAAAAGAGAATTTTCATGATTCTTTAATATTCGGGGATACGTAGCACTAATTGATGTATAAATGGTATTCACAGGTAAGTAACTTCCCACTTAAGTACAAGTCTAATGGGAATCCCCAGAAGTTTGAGTTCATACTCATTTGATGTTCCAGGTATGTTGCCCCTAGAAAAATAAGCATTGTGGTAAAGTAATATTTTCTAAAATAGAAAATATTTTCGTTTATCTCCTTCTCTAGTCCAGTGGAAAAAACATTCAAAATGACATTTTTACTGGGGAGATAGAGGATCTCATTTTCAGGTTTGGTTTAGTTTTTTTTTTAACTCTTCTCTTACTAGTGTGGTAGAACAGTGTGAGAACTTTGCCTAATATTAGATATTGTGCAGTCTCTGTCCTTGGAGATTTTCAAAATAAAACTGGATAAACCCACGAGCAACCTGGTTTGACAAAATGCCTTTGAACAGGGGGATCTTATACTAAATTCCTCTGTTTTGCCAAAGGGGAAACAAAGGAACAAAAAATCCTAGTGATTTAATTTTTAGTTACTTTAAGCTGTACACTGGCATGTATGACATAAGGAACTGATCTTCAAAACACTGCCAGAAATCCATTAATTTTTTAGCTTGTTTTTCTTCCAGCTTTTAACATGTCTGACGAAACGCACGCTATCTATTTGGATCAGAAAGATTTCTTAATGTTTAGTGGAACTTTTTCCAGAGATAATATCCATTTGGTCATTCTACAGTGATTACTAGTTTGTTCAACTTAATCATTACTGAAGTTTACTGCCTAGTCTCCTCCTGCAAGCAATGAAAATTTCTTCTGAGTAAGAAGGAAGATGTGATAGTGTGCTGTCAGTGTCTTTGAAGCTCCTTCTAATGATGTAACAACTGATATAAAAAGCTATCTATGCATATATAGATATGCATATATAGATATACATATATATGCAGTTGTTATATCTGCATATAGAATTTCAATCAGCCTCTATAGTTATACAGCCTCTGTAATGGCACCCAGTGGAACTTTTTATGGACTTCATATTAGTTTGTTGCTTTCTTGGTTTTTTCCAAAATTATGCAGTCCTGAAATAGATTGCGCAGGCAGCGTTGTAAAGTTCTAAAGCACATGCATAATTAAAATAGATTGAAAGTGTTTGCTTTAAAATAAAAAAAGTAATTTAGATAACTGCTTTACTCCCTAAACTGAAGCAGCCTAGGTTGGTCCATCTGCTTTGTCATTACTATTCTTGAAGGTACATATCTTTCGATGATGTTTCTAACTTCTCCAAAGGAGCCTTAAGTAGACCTGGTATGTTTGCAAACATCAGCATTTACGTTGAGATGAAATGAGTGTTAGAGTTGGGATTTTGGTTTTTTCTTTTTTCTTTTCAAGCAAAAGCTGGTCTACGTAGTATATTTCATTGTTCATGCCCACACCTATCTCAGGTCTTGACTGACCTTTATGTCTAAAATCAAATTATTTAATTACTTTGCAAGTTAAGCATATTAACAGGATACTGCACAATGTTAAATACAATTTTGAGACTGCAATTATCTAAAAAGTTTAAAAAAAAAAAAATTTAGAATTTCCTTTGTTTTGAAACATGCTACTTTTCAAGCACTTGAAAAGTCCAAGTCAGATTTGTTCTGGTGTTTCTGCTGCAGATGAGTTTAGAAAGGAATCACAATACATTTCAAAATCTGTAGACAAAATTTGCCCTTCTGAATGGTAGTTAATCAGTAGTAAGGAACAGTTGCTCACAGAAAATAACAATTGGATAGCTATCAAGCATGCTTGTATATAGCATAGTTAGAAGATCTAAAAATATTAGCGAGATGTCTCTGTTTTCTAAGTATTCACTAGGTCTGCAGCTTGATACGGTGCACTGTTTTACTGCTTGCTGTTTGGGCCTGGTCAAGAAGAATTGTACCTTTTCTTTACATCTGCCTTCTGCTCTTTCTTATCCATGCATAATTTGTAGGCTTAAATAATGTTTTTAATTAGACCAGCTGATATAATTAGAAAAAAGGGTTGATTTTGGGTTTGTTTTTTTTTTTTTTAAGCCACACCAACCTGTCTTAAGGACACAGAAACTTGCTTATTTTAGGTCAGCTGATAATAGTGGGATAATAAGGTATCTTTTCCTTACAGATCTTGCTTTATAGTCTTAAATCCTCAGAGAGCAACAATTCTTCGTTGCCTCCCTAGCAGGAACTCCACCTACTTAAAATGAATGTATAAGGTGTTTTCTCTTTGGCAATACATACATTCTCAAAATCATTATTCTCTTGGCTAGTTTTCTAAATCTAGTGATTAGGAATACCAATAATGTTGACGAATATGGATTTCTGTGGATCACCCTTCTTTTGGAAGTTCCTGTTCTCCAGCGACTTACAAGTAAGCACATGGTTTTAAGACTAGGAACGTAAAAAGGTAAATTCACTCAGACAACTCTTTAATTGATTTATACTCTGCAGTTGTATTGTGGAGATCTTTGGGCAAAGGTAGGTTCTCTCTTTCACACTCTCCCCAGCTTATCAGGAATATCCTTTGCTTCCAAAGAATTGGAGAAAGAACAATCATTCCGATCACCTACATAAGCATGTTAGATTTGTTATTTCTGTAGTATGTATTGCATTTGCTGACAAAACAGGACTTTCGTAAAAAAGCAGTCAGAAATTTTAGCGCTGGCATTAAACTGTAGAATTTCTGTCTTCATATTCTAAAACTCTAATGGTGGAGCAGGTGCAATCTTGCCGGTCATTTCTGTAGAGCTGTAACTGCTGCTTCCTGTCTGAAAAAAATATGCTGCTTGCTCAAAGGCTTCTTAACATGCTGCGTGCTTCTCCCCCACTTTGCGATTTTCTTTTCCCTGTCTCACGGAATTCTTCAAGGAATATAGTCTTTCTCCCCAAGAGCACTTACTATGTATGTTTCAGTCTACGATTTCACCACGAGGATGTCTGTTCCTAGTAAGTCTGGATGTGGAAATACTGGGAATTCAGTCTGTGTTCTGCACAATGGTTGAAGGGGCATTAGTTTCTGCAGAACGGTCCCATGGGGTATCATCACCGCAACGTGTAGCTGTAGCATTTTACTGACATTCACAGAAGGTTCTTAACAATGGTGTTTTGTTCCACAGAAACTATTTACTTTTTAACCCATTGAAAAACATTATATTGATCAAATGAGTAACTTTTTTCCCAGTAGAATGTTGGTATTTGAATAGGTTTTTCTAACTTTTTTGCAAGACATCAAAGTGCAAGTAAGGAATGGGCATGAGACAGGTTTTCCTGAAAAATACTAAGAAGGATTTGTTAGAGCAACAATTATCATGAGTATCTAACAAACATAGTTTAGTAGTGATACTTGAAAATTAACAATTTTGGGAATTTTAATTAGAATTTAATTTGACTTTTAATTGAAGTGCCATATTAAAAATCTTAGAAACTGATGTTGCGTTTACTAGACGTGACGAGTACCAGAATATTTTTTTCTGATGTGTCTGTTCCTTGCCATCCTTGCACAGAAAGGAGGACTTGACCTTAGGAGTAAAAAGTGAATTAATTTTTCAGTTTATGGCATCAAAGAGCCATGGAATGTAAGTTACTGTGAATTGGACATCTGCATGGGAGCATCTGGTAACCCTGCTGATGGCAGTAACAAGTTCTACTGACCAGATGTCGTGTGATAATTCGAGTTGCAATCAGTCTGAATAATTACCTGGTAGTGAGGGGTGGTAAAACGCACTGATCTTCTAGAAAATCTGTCCCTCGCAAAAAAGGTTCTCTTCATTCAACCAGTAGCAGAAAAGACTATTCAAAAAACTGTACAATAGGTAGATAAATCAGGCTGCAACTTAAAAACTACTCTAACTTTTGTAAAAGTTTACTTGTTTGTACATGATAGCAGGAATAATGGGATTTGCTGCTTGTTTTGCTGTAGAATGTATCTGTCACGCGTAGTGCATCTCGCTGTAGACGTCATGTAAAAGAACTTCAAGCCCCTAGTGTGTTCTTTTCTGTGAAAGATGCATTGATACGGAGGCACAGCCAGCCTCATTGATGTGCCATCTTGAGGAGGGTAGGATACTGCTGGCGGAGTACAAGTGATTAATGCACAGTCTCCAGTAGATGAAGAATCTGTTGTTCTTAAAGCCAGGTTATTCTCAGCCTGCTGTGCCTTTTTCACCAATGTAGTGCTTTTGTTGCAGTTGAGCACGTTCATGACACGTTGACGCTTGTAAAACTGCATCTTCTAGCAGCGATAATTCACAAGGGAATGTGTGTTCCAAAAACAGAGACTAGTCTAATGAAGGTGTATTCTGTGTACTTAAAGCAATAACTGTATTTTAACTTGCACTGAAAATAAACTGTTGACATGGGATTACACCTGTTAAAGCTTCCTTTTTTTTGTTAACTTTTTAAGGTTAAAAATGCACTTTGCTTCCAAATACAGGGTTGCTGTTCTAACAAAAATACTAAAAATCAAAATGTAAGTTTGGCAGAAGTGTTATCTTGCATCATTTTGCCAACAAATCTATTTTTGTATTTTTGGTTTCCTCAGTGGTTACTTCTGTAGCAATGGCACGCTCCTACATAGCCTTTCCTGAAACAGAAGTGATGGCATCTTCTTTCATGAAAGTTACCTTTTTTTGGCCTCTGCTTCTGGTACCATTTGAATGAGACTGCATATGGGGATTTGTCTGTGCGAGCAAAGAGGGGACTTTACTACCTCTGCCACAGTCACTGAATCAATTTATCAGTAATTTTATTTTACAGAAGATTTCTCAAGTCCAGCTTCCTGGAAGAGAAATCCTGCGGTTTTCCATTTCTCAATTTAGCTATTCGTCCGCGGCACAGACAGCACTGTGAAAGGTGTTTTATTTGAAGAGCACAGAGCAGATCCACTCAAGGGTCAGGACAGCACCCTTTTACTGGTGATGACTTTTCCCTCACTATTTATGTGTCTAACCTACTTACTTTCATCTTCCTGTTATTTTGCAAACATCTGCCGTTTTCCCAAAAGCACTGCTTTTTAGCTTCTTTCTCCTATCTCTGTAGTTTCATATATGGAACCAGTTCATTGTTATCGTGTGGACTGGTTTCTACATTTCTGAGCCTGGAAAGGTATTTCATATTTACTTTCTTTTGGTGTGTTTAAGATTAAAAACTTTAAAAGCTGGTACAGAAAGCATTGCGAGAAATATCACGATTCCTTAAGAAAGAGCTGCTTTCTGAATCACATCTGTCCAGTAAACACTTGTTCTCTTATGCCTTTTATTTTAAATTGGTAATCTAGTTGGCATTTTCTTTTGGTGGTTTGAACCCACTTTTCTTACACAGCTGCAGATGATTTGCATGATTAAAGGTTAGCAGATACCTTTTGTGTTGGTGTTCTCATAAAACGAATGCTCCAAAACCCAGGGAAAAGAAGTCCATTCGATAGCTTATTTATATTTTCCACTTTTATTTCCAGAATAGTAATAATTAAGATCTCTAATATTAATATTACTGCTTCTGTCCTAGTCTTGTAACAAAGAAGACTTAATATACTGCAGGCAAGATCACTGTTTCAGAAAAATTTAAGTTTTTTTCTCGGCATTGATGCAGAGATGGTCTGAATTGTTCTTTTTCTGCTATGGCTGCACTTACAAAGAGATGGACATTCTCTGTATTGGAATCTTTTGTCCATGTCATTTGGCTTTTTATGTATTTTCTAGAATTCTGGCTTTATGTATTTTGTAGAATTTTGTATAAACTTTTTGAAAAGTTTTTTAAAACTTTATTGTAGAGTTCATAAAGTATTTCAGAGTAACTTTTTTTCCCCCTGGGATTGTAAGGTTTGCGACTAACAAAGTTACTGTCTATCCTTTAATTGGAAAATGTTCATTTGAAATAGTAGACAACGTTTGTGATGCTGACATGGAGGGGTGTGCAGTAACAGCCAGGAGTTGGTTGCTCCATGTCTAGATGCGGCATTTGACTTGAAGATTTTTCTGCTTCTAGGGAGAAAATTTCTAATCAACATTTTTTTCCATTAAAGTTTCACTTAATTTATGAGCACATACACTGCAGTTAAAATAGGAATATGCTCTTGGGATGCTTTTCTGCAAACCTCCGTGTCATTGCTTTTTATGCTTATTTTGGGAATTTGTAACATGCTACTGAGGGCATGTACCTGTAGACTCAAATACAAATTCAGTCACAGACTGCGTCACACCGGGCAACACCACACTTCAATGCCAGTACAATATTTGTATCTTATCTCCTGGGTTTTTATTCCTTTGAAGTCAGCAGTGAAAAAATCTAACTGGTGGTCATTTCAAGAAGCACAGGCTTCAAAGAAGTATTCAGTCTATCTCTTAATACGTCATGGGGGGGCTGTTTAATTCTTGTATCCTCTATTCTCATCTTAAAAGAACAGACACTTAATGTGCTGCCATAGGAAACCTGCTTCACACCTGTTTTTCACAAGAGGAAGAAATAGTATTTTTTTTCCCCTGCACTTTAAATCAAATGCCACTTGTTTTGTTCACATCTGCTTGTGACATGAGTAAATGAATCTGAGAACAGCCTTTCCCATGAATTGGCACCAGAACTTGTTGTTTGGAATTCCACTTAAACTGGTGATGGGCCCCTTTGCCTTTCTTCTTCTCGTAACCATGTGTGTCACCTTTTACATCTCCATAATTTTTTCCCCCTTGTTTTGATATATCTGAGTTATTTAAGTACTCTTTGGATTGTTTTATCCCATTTCTTCCTGTTGACATCTCTCCCTTTCTTTGTTAGGTTTTATCGCACAAAATCCCCGGTAAGTTTTCAATACCATCTTTTTCCCTGTCTCTCTGTCTGATCACATGTGAAGAGCTTTACAATTTGACCCATTCATGTGCTTAGGGAATTTAAAAATGATACATGGGCATGCATGGTATTTCAGAGAGCTTCATAGATACTTCTACAGCCGTACTCTCCAAAAGTTACTTAATAGGGGGCCTGTTTGGGTTCCTCTACTTCAATGGGGACTTTAGTGCTATCTTTAAATCTGAAAGAGGAAAACATTCTATTAAATTTCAGAATTAATAGGTGGCAGGAAAGAGGACTGAGTCCACAGATGTGGTGGTGGTGATACAGGAAATCACAGGAAAACAAGAGTAATTAAGATCACTGATGGTACAGAAATTTGAAGTAAGACTGTGATAAAGCATTCCTTGTTTCTGTCTCGCCTGAGCTCAGCTTTGCTGCTTGATTGACATTTCAATGGAAGGTATCACCTCTATTATGTTTCCGTAACACTATTCAAATCATTGTTTTGCTCTTTCATTTTAATAACATCTTTGTACAGATTTTTTTTTTTAAATTTTGCTGTATTTCTCATTAGCCCTGAGATCACCTCTAGATGAGACACACTTGTAAGCCACTCTAGGATATTACCTGCTGGGTTTTTTTCCTGTTTTAGTTCATGGTGCTCTGCTCATTGTGTGTGTTTCTGTCTGTTCTCATGATTTACAGCCCTTTCATGTTTCAGTTGCTTGAAAATTGCTCCCTTGTGCTTAAGATGAAAATTCTCCAGCCTGGTCAGCTTGACCTCTGTATAGAAAGAGTAGTGCTTTGTAGCTTAGGCCGACACTGTGTCCTCTGCTTTCTGCCACCAGTTTACTTCAGTAGACCTGCCGTTTCCTAATTTGCTCAGTCTTGGTGGTTTTGCAAAACGCAAAGAGCAAGTTTAATGGCCTCTATCTCTGTATCCCTTCTTGGATCTCTCATATTTGCTAGTTGTCTGGATTATTGACACAAATCTTTTCCTAGAGCCTATACAAAATCTGATAAGCTCTCTGTTGTCTCCCTACCCGACCCCTCGCCCAACTGCTGTTTGCTTACTACCGTGAGCAGTATTTGCCCTAGAACAAAAGAAAACAGTTTTCCCAACTCCTGTGTACCTAAACTCACTATTTCTTTGCTTAAAAAGATAATGGGCTCATACTTACGGGATGTTCTGTATTGGTAAACTGGCTATCAAAAGTAGCTTCAATGGGTTCTTTGGTTGGCAAGAAAGAAAATGGTTTTCTTGTAAACTTGCTGTCCCTTCAAATGAGAAGCTGGCTGGACAAGTCATCGTCTTCCGTGACTGGCCAGATGGACACGGCTGTCTCTAAAAGCGATTTGCTTGTCTGGTAGATAAGAGAGTTGATCATACCTCTCCTCTCAACGGCACATAAAAAAGTAGGATCCTGCCCTGTAGTCTTAACTGTAAAAATACACTGAAACCTGTTCTTTCAATGAAGCAAGATCAAGTTGACTGAAAAGTCTTGGTAGTCCCTTTGTGTTGGCTGTTTCTATTAAAAGATTCTGGATTCACTTGGAAGCAGGGCGTATCAAGTTATGTAAAAGACATCTGTGACGACTTCTGGTGGGATCCACAAAATTCTTTCTTAGGTTTTAGCAATTAGGTTTTAGCATTTTTCCCTCCTTTCACTAAATTACCATGCTGAATTTTAGGCTGCCGCAAAGTTAGCTTCAAGTTAATTTAAAAATACATCTAGATCAATACTGTGGTTTTAACATTCTTTATTTCCATTATGTATTGTAGTATTCAAGTGAAATAGCAAGCTTTGTCTGGCTTGGCGTTGTGGTGTGTTTCACACAGGTGTAGCAGGCAAAGGCTTGACAAAAGTTTGCAGGTGGTAGAGCTGGGGATTTTGATACCTGGATGTCAGGGAGTGAACACAGCAGTCAACATTTCAATCATCAGTGAATAAAACTAGTTTCTTAACTATGCATTATAACCTCACTGAAGCTACTCTAGGATCAGTGCATCTTAAAACTACATCACTTACTAGAAGCTTAGCTTCAGGCACCAGTTTTCAGGCCCCACTTCTTGATTCAGACTGAGCAGTACTTAAATAGTTATTTTTTGAGATAAACTGTCATTGTGAGGCTTCAAATTATTTAACAATCTAATCGGATTAGTCTCTTTTTTTAAAAAGCTGGTGGCACAGGCTATGAGCAGACTTCAAAACACTTGTTCAGTTCATGTTTGGAGGACTTGACTGGGAACATTTTAATGTGAAAGCTCCCACTTTTGGGGATTTTTTTTTGTTTGTTTTATTTTCACAAAAAAAAAAAAAGTCAACATGCTGCCCAGCAAACTGATTCTGTACCCGGATATAAAGTCACAAATCGATGGGAACTGCAGACTACTGATTGACAAAATAATTGCATTTCGCATCTTTCAAGTTTGCACTTTTTCTTCCCTTGAAGTAAGTTGTTCTGTTCCTGGACACAGCTCTACTCTCCCCTTTTCTGTATTACATGGCATTATGTGGTAATGGCCAGGCCGCGTTAGACTGGAGATCTGCCTTGTCTGATGGCTTCAGACAGTAAACACTCATTAGAGGCAGTGCAAGCTCTTTCCAATCCAGTGGTTAGTACCAGATATTTGAGAGGAAGGTGCCAGAAAACATGCAGTAGAAAATTGAGACAGTTCTTCTCTGAGGGAGTGGTCTTTTGCCTCCTGTCCGCTATTTTATGTTATGAAGCGTGAGACTTTTTCTTACAGTTGCTGTTTATTTTTAATGTTTCTTGTATGACATTTATTTTAATATCGTTAACTGTAAATACCATTGTAAATAAATATTTTCTGGCAATGAAAAGCAAGTGTGTTGCTGCTTTCAAAGTAGGCTGGCTAATTTTTTAACACAAAAGAACATCTAGTCCCAGCTACTTTACAATAATGTAACCAGCAAAAAAAAAAAAAAAAGTTCTACCTTTTGCAGTTTAAAAAAGGCCTCTTAATTCTCTGATGAATACCCACAAAGGAATTATAAGCAATATCCCATGAGAATTTCAATAGATAACTGTGCAAAGTGGAATCCAGCTGCTTTTCGTAAATAATTTAACTCTTGAGCTGAAAACCTGCTTTTGTCCTTGAATTCAGCTGCCATTGCTGCTAAGCACTAGCATATATATATATTGAATAAGGTGGTGTTGGACAGTTTTAATACAGTATATCTTCCCCTTTTACACTTTCTGCCCTGTATTTCCTGTCATTTCTCTTGAGCTAGCTCTGAGCTTCCTGATGGCTTTCTGTTTAAGATTAATAATGATTTCTTAATTAGAAATAATGACTACTGTATTGCACTAAGCGTTATGCTGCATTTTAAAGCATTGTCACATAGGGGAACTCTCTGTGACAGAGATCCACTTCATGTTAGACAGAGGTTTTTTTGATTAAGGGCATAAAAGTGGGGCTAAGTTAGGAAATCTGAACACTAATGAAGCAAAATCAGTGAAAAATTTTGAATATTTTTAAATAGTAAAATAGCTTTCTGCTGATAATCTGTGATCACACTAGATATGATTTAACTGTGTCTTATGATTAGAAATTGTGTAACATTCATACTTAATTGATTTTCATATAGTTTTCCACTTCTAAGAGAATGTTAAACAGTGCTTTGCCTGTTATAGATGCTGGTGCCATTTTTGTGCTGTTGCACAACCTCCTGTCAAACTTGTTTTGTCTCTGTGTTTTACGACATTCAGACAACCTGATTGGGTGTAGGTAGTGATAATGCTCAAAAATAAATTCAGGAGTTGGGTAAAAAGCAAGTATGTCTAAAATGAAAGGGGTCTCTGTAGTGTTTGTACACCCTAGCATGACCATACTCAGTGATTTAAAAAAACCCCAAAAACAAACCCGAAGCAACAAAACCTGACACAATAAATGTAAGACAGTAGACACTTTCAGTTGTGACACTTTTGTATCTGTTCAAAGCAATGCATTTCAGCTTTGGAAGTTGCTGAGTGTCCTACCCTTAATTCACTGAAGAATTTAAACATTCAGTTAAGGCTGAACATGAGTAGTCCCATTAGTTAAAGGCTGAACCCTGCACGACCCAGTTCCCACATGCGCTGAGACCCAGCTGAATGTCTTCCCCTTGCTGAAAACCCTTGCAGAAGATACTGTAACTGAATTTCAACAGATGTAAAGAATTCAGCTCATGACATGTCATTTCTGGTAACTGCATGTAATATAACGAGGGGTTTTTTTAATGATTCTTTGCAGCGTATTTGCCGTTACACAAGCTGTGCAAGCACACAGCTAGCGTTCAGTTCAAACTGTTTTTTGCTAGTGTTTGAGGATTTTGTAGAATTCAGACTATTCACTGAGTGATGTAAATTCTGTTGGGACTGGCACGTGCAAATTCTAAACTTATTTATGGAAACACGTCGTTTTGGGGGCTGATTACCTGTCCTGGGTAATCTCAGGGAAAACTCACTTTTTTACCCACACCTCTGTACGTTAGAGGATTTTTTTTTTTTAACCTTCTGATTTCACAGATGATAAAAAAAACTATCCTGTTTTAAGAGCTTTTGTCTGGGAAGAAAACTTCTTTATCATTATAGAATTGTTAAAAAAAAAAACCCACATGGGGTTTGTAAACAAGGCTTAATTATGTCCCATTCTGCTGCTGGTTTAGAGGAATACTGATGATCTGGGAGACGTGCCCTGTAGGTGGGTTAAAACTCTATCAGTCTCTCTAGATACCATATTTAATAAACTAGTGGAGAGCTGGAAAGAGACACTGAGCAAATAAAGGAAAATAGAGCGAGTTTATGGGACAGAGGTCTGAAAGTGTGGTGGGAAGCATTGTTCTTAATCCACTGAAGGATGAAAGGAGTTTTTCCCTTGATTTCTTATTCAGCAGCCTCCCACACGATGCTAAAAAGAAAAGGCATTCTCTATATCCGTAGACGGAGGGTTTCTGCGGTGTTCATTCTTGAAGTGGAGAATAGGAAGTAAAAGAGCTCACAGGAAGGCTTTAAAGAGGAGTATAGTTCACATAATGCAAGAGGGCAGGCAACACTAAATCACTGGAATTAAAATGTATTCTTACTCTTATTGCTAACCTGATGGGTGTAATCAAAACAGTAACTAGGTTCTTGTAGATAAGAGCTATTCAGTTCCTAAGCGAGCTTGACGTAGAAGCAGGGAATTGCTGGGGGAATGGGTAACTATCCGGTAACATTTTTAAAGCCTTCCATAAAAATGGAATGGGCAGAATAATCCAATTTGACAAGTAGACTGGAAGCAACTAACAAAGTCTAAGGGAATTGCGTAGAAAACTTAGAACGTATTTCTGCTAACGTGGTTGTTTTCTGTTATCTTTGACTTGCAGGTTGGTGTGTTGTTTTTTTTTTTTTTTTTTTTTTGCNTTTTTTTTTTTTTTTTTTTTTTGCTTTTTGGGCTTGGAGAGCCTTAGCTTGAACAGTAGAAAGACATGGTGCCTCTTTGCAGAACCCTTGGAAATAGTCCCCTACAAAGGGCCTGCTCTTCTGAGAGGTGTTCTGTCATTTTGGGGGTACAGATTACAGGAACGTGAACGTTATTGTATGGTGATGAAAAGGCTGACCAGCTCAAATAGAGGATACACAGCTCTAATTACTCCCCATTTAAAACAGCATAAGAGAACTGTATATCTTAAAAAAAAAAAAAAAAAAAAAAAAAAAAAAAAAAAAAAAAAAAACTAGCAGATAGAATTCTCTCTAAATGCGAAGCTGTATTGTTGCAGATAAAAGAAGATGCCTTAAAAATGTCATCTCAGTATGTGTATATACATCCTAATAATTACTGAGACACATCTAGAAATCCTACAGCATCATCTATAAAATCCTCTTTCCATTTTATGTGCCTTCAGAATGGGGCACATTCCTAGGGGAACGGATATAATAGAAAAAAAAAATCAGCTATAGTAATAAACCTGATATATCTATAATTGATAGTTTATACACAATTGCATTATAAAGTATACAGATATGTTATAGACTGTAATAAAAGACAGTGATCCAAACCATCTTTTTTATACCATGTATTAAATGTAGTGTTATATATGCAGAAATTAGGGTGAGAGGGGAAAAAAAATCAAGTCCTTAATTTATGTGTACTTTTCCAGACTTGAGACATGCTGGATTTGATCAAACACTATTAGACATAATCTTATAGCTTGTTATGCCTTTCACCAGCCAGTATTTCTGTTTGGTGTCTTTTAAAGAACAACCCTTCAAATAAGTTGGCTAGAAGTATTAACAATCAGTATTCTAATTAAAGGGGTTGTGACTGTGGTCACGGAGTTCAAAAATCTATTATGCATATGAAAAGTATTATTGGAGAAATACTTTTAAAAGAATCTACATGTGCTTGTTTTTAATATATTTTTTTCTGCAGATTTTTTTAACAGGTTAGAAAAAGTTGTATCAAGTAAAACTGACAGGCGTTACTATATTGGTTTATGCTCAGACATAAACAATGTCCCTTCCCACCTCCACTGTTCTGTGGTTAACTCATTATTTTAAACAAGTTGAGTGGATAAAAAATCTTTATCTTTAGTCTTTCATTTCAGTTTGTTTATAGGCCTTCTGTTGGCATAACCTTCTAAATTCACAAGTCTCAATTTGTTTATTGGTAAAGCGCCCCTGCAAGACAGGTCAATGATAGAACACCTACGCCTTTTACAAGAGGGGCTCGGTGGGGGCAAGCCTTGCTCAGAGAGGAATTCGCATCCTGGCTCTCCTAGGCCACAGAGACGTACGTGGGATTGTTGAGCAAAAGCTGTTTAATGTCAGCAAATCAGGAATAAACTAGAGAGATTTGCATGAATTAAGGTTTTCTGAGCGTGGTGCTTGGTGACGGGGTTCTGTCCCAGAGGAGAGTCCGATTCCCAGCTCTTAGCCTAGAACAAAGAACTGAAAACAACTATGAAGTAAAATCTACCAGGCTTCTTTCTCTCTGGAGTTTTGTTTTAAATATATTTCCTGCATCATCTGTCTCATTACAGATGGTAGTATGTGCAACTCTCTGCAGAAAGAAGGAAGAGAAATAGGCAGTGTCAATTGCTCCCCTTAAAAAAAGAGGAAAAAAAAAAAAATTAAAAATCTCAGATTAGACGTTACTGTTCCATTGTCTTGGTTATCTTACGTAATGTCTTCTGAGTTAGTTTACCCCTTGGGAATAGTTTATTTAAAGCATATTTGTTGTAGGAAAGAGGTTTTTTTCTCTTGAGAAAGCTTCATTGCATTAGGAACCTATCACTAAGTATATATGATGGTCCCATTTAGTGCAGAGCTTTGTCTAGGAGATGCCTCTCTTGAGGGCCGGAGAGATCATTTTGATTAGATTACAAAGGAGGCTCCCAGTTTTCCACCCACTGTTGCCATAATCCAGAGCACACTGGTTGAAAGATTACTCTCTGCAGGAAATGGCAGTTATCTGTCTTCATAATGGTTATGCTTTCAAATATGATAAGTTTCTTCTGATCCCTATGGTCAATTTTAACGCACTGACGATGGTCAAAAGCCTGCTGATAAGTACCTAATGATTTATCTGCTCTGCTTACGAGTTTTGAGTCTCCTGGCATCTTTTACTACCTTTCAGCTTTGTTGTCTGGGGCTACTGGGTGATGACCATCAAAGCTGGCTTCTGAGAAGCCCATCAGTCCCGTGCCGTCCCGTCGTTGTCGCTGCCTTTTGAAGACTTGTAGAGGATGGATGCTTCAGTTGCGGTCCTTCAGAGCGTGGCTCTGACTTGGAACTAGGTTGCCTGCTCTGAGCCTTTTTTCCCCTCAGGGGTACATCTTTGGGCTGGTTTAACTCAGGTAGGGTCTTGAAAGAAAAGCCTCAGTCAGGCCGTGCACGGGGTGAGCTGTCATCCAGAGGTGGCCTTTCACCAGCAGAACTCATTTTCCGGGTGCAATCTTACCCACCAAACAGAGTAGCCTTTTGTCTCTCAGCGCTCTTCCGTTACTAATTGTCTTTATTTCAGGAGCAGCAAGGCCAATGTAATTCCAGTCTGCGTGGGTAGGATTTTTTATGGTTTCACTGGGCTTTGGGTTTTTTCATATTTATGATAGTACTCAAGTTTTCTAGTCTGAACACATTTTCATACAGTTCAGCCGGTTATTAACTGTAATGGAACATTTCTCTCTGAGGGCCTATTGTTGCCCTTGAATTAAAATCCTCTGTCCTTCCCTGGGGACTGCGGGATAACAAATACCTACAGAATATTGTCAGTTGAAAATCTGCAAGCATGAGTTGTCTTCTGCTATGGAGGAAGAGCGCTTTTCCCTTGTACTGCTGGCTGAATCGTTCCTCCCAAATAAACTCTGGGAAGCTCAGTGTTCAGCTTCGTGTGTCAGCTGGAGAGAGAGATTTAGTCAGAGCAAATGCAGACAGACAGACAGTGCCTTTCATTTCTTTCTGCGTTGGAAGAGCCAAAGAGAAGGGAGACAATAACATCTCAAAGTGCCCTGTGTTGGTAGGACAGACCACTGGAGCGGTCGCTTCCGAGCACTATTCTGGTGTTTGCAACTGGAGAATCCTGCTCGTCCCTGAGATTCCGCGTATTCCAAGGGCGATTCTGCCTGCAGTTGCTGGGGGAGGAGCGTTGGGTTCCTTCATCCATATCGTCAGTCGGTCCTGAAAGTTGTTCACCGTGTACTTGCCAAAGCTGTATTCATTTCTTCTTGGGTCAGGAATCTCTTCCCTGTCTGTCCTTTCCTCAAGAAAGGAGGAAAGTTGCATTCATTTCATGGAGAGAGTGATCTGTGTGTTAACATTTTGTTTTTATTTTAAGACAAGTATATCGTCTATTCCAATTTGATTTTTCTGTGGCCTTAGGAAAACTTCAACTGAGATTAATTTTTAATGTCTTGTTGAATTGAGGCCTATATTAAGACAGCTGGTGCTGCTTGAAGTTACGAGTTCTACCACGTAGCAAAGCAATACTTGTGGGAGCTGTCTGACTTTGATGGGAACCCTTTGTCTTTTGTGGAACATGCTATCATTCTTCCATAACATTTTATAACTCCAGTGCCTTTACGTTGCAGACAGCCCGCCCTTTCTCATCTTGCTTTTATCTTTATCTTTAGTTACTGCATGCTGCCTCATTTTCTGGCATTGACTATTACTTTTAGCTTTCCCTTGTAGTGGGCTGGCACGGAGAGAGATTGGAGAAAGAAATTATTGCTCATTATTTCTTCTCTAAATCCCTATAGTTCAGCTCAGAAACCTCATTTTTTTTTTTGAGCAGCAGGAACAGGCATTTCTTCTGGACAGATTTTAGATCACCTGAGCAACACCAATTATCTGTCAAGATCAGTCAGTCTGTTTAAAATGAAATGATATCACGAGTTTTTTTTCTCTACTAACTCTTGAGCATTAGAAAAATCTGAATCCCTGTGATACAAGATTTCTTTTCATCATATGCATAGTTTTCAGATCCATAATTTAATTTCTTTGCTTATTTTCTGACAGGACAGCAAAAAGGTCATACTGATAGGATAGGAAGGAATATGTATTTGCCTTTCATTTCTACATATTTCACAGAAAGTGAAGTGTCACAGTGTTATTTCCCTTACCACCTCCATACAAATGCTTCATCAGTGTTATGTTTAAAATATTGTGTAATAATACAGGGCCAAAGCCTAGTTTGAGCAGAAACTACTTAGAGAATTTTTATGTTGGTGAAGTGAGCTTGGTTTGAGGGCGTAATGTGAGGAAAAGATGCTCCCAGTGATTAGTGGGAAGAAATGGAGCCTAAATAACTCAGAAGAGGTTTTTATTCCGTTTGAGTTTATGTTCTGTGACCTGTGCTCTGTGATGTTTTTCATTCAGTTTTACGTTACAGTTATAAGGCGTGCACATTTTAATTTTCCACCGTCTTTACAGTGTCTGCAAAATCTCAAAATGGGCAATTTTTGTCGTCTTAACAGGACATGGAGCAGATGTGAAATGTGTTGACTGGCATCCAACAAAGGGATTAGTTGTGTCGGGAAGCAAAGATAGCCAACAGCCCATCAAGTTCTGGGATCCAAAGACTGGCCAGAGCCTTGCCACACTGTGAGTTCTTGCCCACAGACTTCAGTTTGCTCAATTATAAGCTAACTTCATAAAATAATTATAATTCCTTTCTTAGCTTTTTGCCCTGCATCTTTTCAGCCATACACAACTGCTTCTAATACAAAGCTAGTGCTTCAGCTGTGCCAGAAGATCTAGAGGTTACGTGAAGTTGAGTCTATGCTTGGAAAAATGTGAATTTCGTATTTCGTATTTAAATTTACCTTTCCATCTTGATAGAATGCCTAGTCAGACAGTTCACATTTGGAAAACAGAATTGAGATACAGAAACATGGATGTTTTATGTGGCTGATGGAAAATTTCTTATGCCACATGTAGAAGCAGGCACAGTGACCAAATGCCGCCTCAATGAGCACTACCAGTTGCTCTAAAATATGAGAGAACAGGATTAAGGCACAGAAAGCCACAGTGCTCTGGTTTAGTAGCCTGAACTACTTTGATACTGACCTGAATGTTTGGGACTGGAAAATTATCACGGTTTTATTTGTGTCTGAGAAATCAATATCTGGGTAAACAGTCTGTCTTTCTCTGCTTGCAGACATGCTCATAAAAACACAGTGATGGAGGTGAAACTGAACCTGAATGGCAACTGGCTGCTAACAGCTTCTCGTGACCATCTCTGTAAGCTCTTTGACATTCGTAACCTGAAAGAAGAACTTCAGGTCTTCAGGGGTCATAAGAAGGAGGCCACAGGTCAGGATTTGTTATATTAATGTGACTTTTATTAATAAGCTTGAATTAAAAATTAAACTTTTTGAGATCCTGACTTTCTTTCATTAGAAATCCGTAGCCTTAGACCTTCTGATTGCGGCTTACTTTGTATTTCAGCTGTGGCCTGGCATCCTGTTCATGAAGGGCTGTTTGCCAGTGGAGGATCTGATGGCTCTTTGTTGTTCTGGCATGTTGGGTACGTGGCATTTTCATCAGCACGTTGGAAAGATGTTGCTCACGTGTGCAAGCTATTATACTAAATGTTAAAATATACTTTTCACCCTTGAATCTGTATTTAACGTGCATCTTTATGGTATATTTTTTCTCTACACCTGAGGAAGTTTGTGAATACGCTTCATTTATTAGTAAGTTTTCCTGTGCAGATGTATTTTAAAGGATACAATTGCTCACACAGAAGAGGGTCTTTTGTTGAGAGGGTGATGAATGGTTGAAACTCCTAGTTTCTTAGAGCTTGTTCTGACATGTTGTAATTATTTCGTTTCTAAATATACAGTTAAAAACCCCTATATTACTAGATCCTCTATTAAGAACAACTGGGAATGATCAGTTTACCCAATAGAAAAATAACAGAGGCTTAAATTCAACAAAATATGTGATAGAGGAAGAGGAATAACTGAATAGCAAAAGTTTTGTATTGTATCTGTAGCAGATACTCACCTGTGTGATGACTGATTTTTTTATTTTTTTTTTTCTTCCTTTTTTTGGATGCATCAGGGTTGAGAAGGAGGTGGGTGGAATGGAAATGGCCCACGAGGGAATGATCTGGAGTCTGGCGTGGCACCCCCTTGGACACATTCTCTGTTCGGGCTCAAATGATCACACCAGGTATTTTCAAGTATTTAAAGAAAAGATCTAAGAGGACATTAGGAACATTTAGAAACTAGAAAGGTGCATGGCATCAGTGAACAAAGAGTAGACTGGCATGATTCTGCTTTGCCAGTTGGCTGTGTATCAGAGAAACAAACTTACCTAAATGGGAAGGCACTGATGTTTTACATTAAAAGGTGGAGTCTAACCTCTTGTCCTTCATCTAAGGAATCTTTAAAAAATATTAGGATTTTGGTTGCTGTGAGCTTTGAAATCTCCTGAAGAAATTTTTAAAAAAGAATTGCTGTAGTTTCTTGATGAAGAAATATTCTTATCTCCACAGCATTTTTTACCCGCAGATTATCTGCTGGTCATGTCTGTCTTTTCACATTGCAAACATGTTCGGAGGCGTATAGTTTGTGCTTTTAGCTTGAACATGCTGTAAACATGAAGCATTTTATAAACGGAGTAAATTTTTGTTTGTGGATGTGCATATTGACAAGTTTGGTTCTATATGAAGGATAGATTTGCATTGAGACGTTTTGGGAATGGACTAGAAATGTATCTGTCTGTTCAGGATCTAATGCTGATGCCTTGTGCTTGCACACCTTACGCTTTGAAACATCTTCTGAATTGTAACTCTACAATTCAATATGATAATTGTTGGGGGTTTATTTGTGGTTTAAACCTCACACCTAATGTTCAGATCTAGGACTGAACCTGATTTACTAAGAGTTGAATCCTAATATAACAAAATTAGGCTAAAAACTAAAGAGCTAATTAGATTAAAAGTAGTTAATACTCTTGACTTTTTATTGAGATCATATATTTTCCTTTTGACAGCAAGTTTTGGACTAGAAATCGGCCTGGAGATAAAATGCGAGATCGTTACAACTTGAATCTGCTGCCTGGGATGTCAGAGGATGGTGTGGAATATGGTAAGGCAATTTTCCTCCATATGGACGGAAGAGGGTTGGGATGAGGAACAAGCCTCGGTCGTTAGCTGACACTAGAGTGCAGCTGCTGGGTAAAAGGATGAAGCAGTATTATGGCATTGATGACTACCTAGACAAAGATAGTTTTTATGAGGATGATTTTACTCTCTGTGTTATCAGCACTCGCCATTCCAACAGTGAGTTTTCTTTTGTTTTCACAGCTCCGGGAGGTAAGACCTGGTCTGTCAGTCTCGGGAAGAAGGTTTGGCTCTCCCTCTGGCACCATCTCCGGTTTACTTTTCTTCCCAAAAACTTCATGTGACTTCAAGACTTCCCACGGTCCTGCACTACAGCAGGAAAAACCTTGCAAACTATTGAACTTGGCTAAGATCTTAAAAGTTTACCCCCCTCTTAAGGATTTACCTTGGTAATTTTAGGCTGCTCAGGGTTGCCCAGCTCCATGTCATGCCTCAGCAACCTTTTTGTCTCTGGGATTGCATCGTTTTCTTCAGATTTTTTATTATTTTCTCTTTTGTGTTTGGGAATGTTAATTAAAATGCAGCAATTTAATCTAATATATAGATTTGTTGTTACAAAAATGGGAGTGGGTGGTTATTTCCTTTTCTGAGCTTCTACCCTAAACGTAACTTTCCTGAAAGGACACAAACGTAACTTTCCTGAAAGGACACAATTACTGACCTTTGGGGATGTATTTATGAATCTGAATTTGCAGTTCTTTTAATATCCTGTAATTCATGTACAATGAAAAACGTTCCAGGTATAAATATTTATTGTTTTTCTCTAGATGATCTGGAACCCAACAGCCTAGCAGTTATTCCTGGGATGGGAATACCTGAACAATTGAAAATAGCCATGGAGCAAGAGCAGATGGGTAAGCAGTAGCTATGGGGAAGCGTTTTCCTGAGCCATCCAGATAATGTGTGACTTCTTTCATTCCTTTCATATACAAATGCTTTTTTTCTGAAATTCTGTATTTTGTGTATTTCCCATGTAAAGAAGGGAGAGTTGAAAACCTCTTGGTCCTTTTGCTAAATAAGCTGTAAAGAGAGTAACGGGATTTCTCTGTAAACCTGCATTGCTCTGACTCTTTGCCTTCTCGGTGCTAAAGGGAAAGATGAATCCAATGATATTGAAATGAGAATCCCAGGACTGGATTGGGGAATGGAGGAAGTAATGCAAAAGGACCAAAAGAAGGTGCCACAGAAAAAAGTGCCCTATGCAAAACCAATACCGGCACAGTTTCAGCAGGTAAGTACGTACCTGGTACACAGTGAGCAGGAGAACAACTTGTTATTTTCCCAACTTCAAAAAGTGGGAGGCTGTTGAAATGGTTTGGATTTCCAGGACCAACTCTTTTATATCAACGCCCAGTGCAAAATAATTTAGCACCGTAGTTAGTTTGTTTACTATTTAAACGTACAATATTTGGTTAAATCCCTTATGTCTTGTGTCTCTACCTGGAAAGTAGGATAAGATATGTAAGTCTTATTCAGCATCGTTTTTAGCTTCTGAATATCCACCCTACACAGCGTTCCAGCATATCCTTTCCCAGTGCAGCGATATACTACATACATGTTGTTCCACAGAATTCATCTTGTGTTTACTATTCTTTATAGGCCTGGATGCAGAATAAAGTTCCTTTGCCTCCCCCACCTGAGCCACTGAATGATAGAAAGGAAGATATTAAGCTGGAGGAGAAAAAGAAGACGCAGGCAGAGATTGAACAGGAAATGGCAGCACTTCAGTACACAAACCCACAACTCTTGGAGGTATGTGTGTGAAGACAGTTATTAGCAAATTTGTTTTCGTGCTCTGTGGGACAGATTTGGACCTCAACATTAAAATGTGCAACTTGCTTTTGTAGTATTGTCTTCAGCTTTCTTCAAAAAAAAATCTAATCGAACAGGATATTGGACGTAATGCATGATTCTATGAGACCTTCAGTGAGGCCCCTACATTTCAGTTAATACTGATCTATGGATCTCTTTAGTTATATTTCAATTAATTTCAGAGAAAAGCGCTAAATCTTTTTAAACTGAGAAATGAGATGATTGCTTCTGATTTTCAGTTGTCGCATATACTTCTGTGATTAGTTGATTTTCTGGCTCTCTTTTTTTCGACAGCAATTGAAGATTGAGAGACTTGCACAAAAGCAAGCTGAGCAAGTGCAGCCGCCACCTCCAGGAGGCTCGCTTCATGGACCCCAGCCTTTTCCAGGGCAAGGCCCAATGTCACAGATGCCTCAAGGATTTCAGCAGCCCCTTCCACCTCAGCAGATGCCAATGAATATGCCTCAGATGGGACCTCCTGGTCCTCAAGGACAGTTCAGACCTCCGGGATCCCAAGGACAAATGGGACCTCAAGGTCCATTACACCAAGGAGCTGCAGGTCCACAAGGATTCATGGGACCACAAGGACCTCCAGGCCCCCAAGGGCCTCCACAAGGAATGCCACGGCCTCAGGATTTACATGGACATCAAGGAATGCAGAGACATCCTGGCCCTCATGGGCCAATGGGCCCTCCAGGTCCACAGGGTAACGCTGGCCCACAAGGCCACTTAGGACCTCAGGGTCTACCTGGGTCTCAGACTCATTTAGGACCACAGGGTCCCCCTGGCCCACAAAGTCACCTGGGTCCTCAAGGTCCCCCTGGTGGTCAAGGAATGCAAGGGCCACCTGGTCCCCGAGGAATGCAAGGACCTCTTCCTCATGGCATGCAAGGAGCTCCAGGATCTCAAGGGATGCAGGGCCCTATATCTCAAGGGCCTTTGATGGGACTTAATCCAAGAGGGATGCAGGGTCCACCAGGACCCAGAGATAACCAGGGACCTGCTCCACAAGGGATGATGATGGGTCATCCGCAAGAAATGAGGGGTCCTCATATGCAAAGTGGTTTACTAGGACATGGTCCTCAGGAGATGAGGGGCCTCCAGGGACCCCCGCCTCAAGGTACAATGTTAGGACCGCCACAAGAATTGCGTGGGCCACCAGGTCCACAAGGCCAGCAGGGACCTCCACAAGGCTCTTTAGTAGGGCCTCAAGGAAACATGCAAGGACCTCAGGGACAACCGAACCCTTCAAGGGGGCCGCACCCTTCCCAGGGCCCTCTGCCTTTCCAGCAGCAGAAAACTCCTCTGTTGGGTGATGGGCCTCGTCCCCCGTTTAATCAGGTATGTGTCGGTCTGTGTAACAAGAGCGTTAAGAATGTAGGAATGATAACATCACGCAGTAGAAACACAAAGCAAGAGCTGAGAGGCTGGAGGTTTGGTGCACTTGGAAGACTGAAGCCTCAGGAAAACTTAAGTGATAATGAAAAGAGTTACGTGGTTTGGAAACAGCAGCGGTAACTGTAGAAAAGGGATTATTGAAATCGGTCTGCTATGAAAATATGTAACCTTAAGAGAAGCTTCTTTTTTTTTCTTTTTTGATTTAAAGACACCAAACTGTCTTAAATGGGGAATTTCCTGGGCAGTAGGTAAGCATGGTAAAAGCTGAATTTAAGCAACATAAGAAAACTCGTAGGTGTTAATTAAAGCAAGTTACTGCCAACTCTCAGTTGTCCCAGAGTAGTTAATCTGAACTAAGGGATGAATTTACCGTGGAAGCTGACACACTTGGCATCAGCCACCTTTTTACTTTTTGGAGCACAAGTTAAGAGATGTTAATGGCGTTGAACACCGTTAACTCGTTACTGTGCCGTTCGCTGAGAAGCACTGAGAGGGAGCAGGGGCGCCAGACAGGGTTGTGTAGGACCAGCCCAGGGTGAGCACTGAGCTGGAACTGCTGAGCATGGCCTGGATGTGTGCTGACCGCTGCGTTGGCCATGAGATGTCCTTGTGCCACGTTGCCTTGGCGCTCAGCTCCAGGAGGCTTCACCAGCTCAGCGATACCGACTTGCACGTGGCTGACTTGGAATACTGGAGAGTGTCGCTTGTAGATGCGCTGGTTAATTCTGCAGGAATCGGGTCAGGTTTTGATTAAGTGTGGTTCAGTACCAGGTGCAACCTGCTCTGCCCTCTTCAGCATCTTTCCTCATGGGCTCATCTTCTTGTCTATCGCGGTTGCTGTCTGTATTCATTAGCTCTTACAAGCTCCTGTTTGTACGGCACTGGTTCTGTACTTAAAATTTCTCTTGATTGTCTTAAGTTTTAAGGTGAATTTTGAAGGGGTTGTTTGGAAAAAAAATTGTGCCTACTCAATTTTTAAAAATGTGTGGGTTTTTTTAGATGGACTTAACTCTTTCAAATTTGCACTCAGTAGATTCTAGTTAAAGCTTTAGACAGGGATGCGTATAGTCCCTTAGTGCGTCGACCAGTACCAATCACAGTGAGTGATGACATACTGAAATGAGCTTCAGCTTGGTGATTCCATTTCAGATTGAGGCAGAGCAGCCTACGGATTGTGGGTTTATTGGAATATTTTTTTTCCTTACAAATCGGCAGTAATTCCCTCCAGAAGTCTGTTAATCTGACACTGTTGCTGAGACTTCAAAAGCATCAAAGTTACACAAAGGAGAATTGTTGGTTCCACAGCTGTCTAACTGAAACTGGCATCATGGTTTTCATTGCTGTCCCAGGGAGACTAACTTTTCTGCTTTGAGACTGCTTACCTAGTTTGTGTGTGTATAAAAGCTTGTGCGTGTTTACATATATGTGTAGGGCTGTCCTTGCCTGACCCTGCCGTTAGTGCTCTGGTTGGAACTCAGTAAGTTGCTTTTGACAGGTGGCTGGTCATTTTCAATGAATACGGTGATCCTAAAGTCTTTTACAGGTATTAAAAAAAGACAAAGCAAGGTATTTTGGGCTATTTTTCCTTCCTTGTGCAGCTTTAGTACGGTAATGTCTTTTAAAAACAAACAGATTTTAAAATTCATCACGTCAGTTCTTTGCTCCAGTCTGTTTCTTTGTGATATGAATATAATAGAAGCTCCAATTTTAGAAGGCCCTATTTGTGATTTTTTTTTTTTTTAAACAACAGGCTTTAGCTTGGTTTTTTTGTTCTGAATTTGACATTTATCTTCTGTAAACTTGTACAGATGACTTGCCTTCCTTCTCGGTAGCAGGAGGGTGTGAATACATGTCTGCTTTGTGAATGGCTTGTGACATTAATAGTGAACACTTCTACGTATTTGGGAAGGTTAATCTCTGTATAAGGTGCCGCTGTGACCTGTGTGTTGGGAAGCAGAGGCTTACTGTGGGCGAGATGTACATCTCTCCCTGAGCGTGAGATCCGCCACCTTCTGCAAACGTGGAAGGGAATAGAGAATTGTTTATGAGTCGGAAATTGCCCAAGATGCAATTGTCAAAATCTGATTCTGGAGATAGGCATGTTGATACTAAAATGCAGAGAGATAAATAGAATATTCCCAAGTTAGCAGTAGTGCTTTAGACCTCTTCTGCTATCGCTAGTTTAAATTTGATCTTCTCACGTTCCTTTTAGATAGGTGTGCTGAATTTCATCTCATTTACTGGTTGGGCGAGGTACGAATACGTCAGGCATCTTGTCCATGTAGAGATAAACTTTAGGAGCTTGTGCAGTATTTAAGAAGAAATGCAAATTTTTCTTCTGAGTGAATACTCACACATTAAAAGAGTGTACACTTTTAATTAATACAGCTGGCTATGATAAAACGACTGAGCCATTTGCATACATGGGACAGGTAACGCCGGTCACGGGGATCGGTGGCGTTCTGCGGCAGCGGCTTATCTGCCTGCTGGGGAACCCATGAGCCGATGGTGCTCCAGACCTTCTCGCCTCCAGGTGCGGGGTACGCGTGGCCCTCCACAGCTTTGAGCACCGTATCACCTCCTGGGCTATACAGATTCATTTTTCAGTTTTGAGCCCAGTTTGGAGGCCCAGAATGTATTTTGAAGTGAAAGGCATGTGAAAGTGCAGTGTTACGGCTCTGTCTTCCCATCTTGTCAAAGCATGATTTGTTTGGAATAGAGGTTTTTGCTAAATGCTAAGGAAGCGCCTTTAGCGAGAGCTAAAAAGTGCTGCTTTGGTTAAACATCAGTGACATCAATTTAAGAAGTTCAGTAAAGTTTGTTGTAAGTAAGCATATGCTAAATATATGAAAAATCATGGGATTCCTGTAAGGTTTTGGTCAAGAATGGCAGAAGCACTGCGAGAGCTGGATCTTTCCTAGTCAGGGAATTTCTTTGTTCGGCACTAAAGTCAACATTCAGTGACGAGGAAAGTATTTTTGAGGGGGGGGTGGTTAATAGGCATTGGACAAGGCCTTTTCTTTCTCTCTATCCCCCAAAGTCTTTACAAAATTACTTGATGCAAATGTGATGGTCGTAGTATATATTTGTGTCCTTTTTTGTTTATCGCCTATATTGCAGCTGAACATAAATGTTTAATTTCAAACCAGTATTTCAAGATATGATGGGGAAAATACACAAATGAACTTACTGCTTCTCTGCAACCAGAAAAAAAAAGAAGGTAGTGTTTCTCAACAACAAATGTAGAGCATGAAAAGTATTTAACTTTGATTCAGGGAGAGAGGAAGCAGTGTAGTTATGACTACAATGACAGTGATGGAGTATAGGTTTTTAACTATTTACAAACTACCTGCAGACTGGAGGGGTTTTTTTTTTACAAGCCAATATGAAGGCCAAGTCTAAATCTTACATGTTAGACATGTCTAGGAAAAAAATATAATGTGTTCAGGGTTTTCTGATGTGTGTTTGGGGGTTTGGGGTTTTTTTTTTGGAGATGTCAACATCAAAAGGTTTTTGTATAGTTTTGCGAGTTCCAACTCTTGTCTTGTTCACAGTGACACATTTTTATTGTTGACTGTCGTTGCAACAATGGACGTTATGTACATGCCCCTTTTTAGTGCCAGTCAGGTACAAACCCCAAATGATGACTTTTTGTCTGGCCTTTGCTGTTTAAAGGCAGAATTGGGCAGTTCAGCCGCATTTTTCCCCAACCAATGTTATTGCAGTGGGTCCAGGGTAAACGTGGTACCTATAAAAATCTTTAATTAGTCTGTGACAGCAGCTGAATTTAAAGAACATTATTTTATCCTTAAAAATTCACACAAAAGAGAGAAAATAACAGAAGACATATATGCTTTATTTTTTCTTTGGGATCATATACAAACCTCTGCCCACTCTACTGTTTCTGCTTGAGAAAAGCAGGTGACTGCAGCTTCTGCCTTCAGCCCTGTCATTGCTTAATGGCCCATTAACAACTTGTCTCCTGGCACTTAACCAAGTATTAGTACTTTCCGTTGATCCTAGAAGTAGAATGAAGAAAAACAAACTTTGCCAGCATGTTAAAAATGAAGCTCATGTATTTCCATGTTAACAGTTTGCAGAGGATTATAGGAGAGGTTCTCTTATGGCCCTGCTGTTGTCCCCCCTGTCACGAAATTCACGGAGTTTTTTTTGTTTTCTTTTTATTTTGTTCATTTCCAAACGAAGCCTTTGGTCTGTGCAGCTCTTGAACTGCATATAAATTGGTACCTGATATTTTTAAAAACAAATATACACAGTTTCTTCATCTTCTCTAACAGGCAGCTAGAATATGAGCTTTAGCATCTTTGGTCATTACAGGTGAAATACTAGTCCTTGAACTGCTGAGTTTGCTATAAAATTACGTGTTTCTCAGACAGTGACTGAAAAGCATCACTAATGTGAATGTCTGAAAAATTAGGCTGAAACCATTGGAATATCAGCTGTTTCTGTTGTAAAGACTGCACCTTCACAGGTCTTACATAAAGAAAATCGTTTCGCCCTCTTACAAAATGCTTAAAAGCAAAAATACTCAGGCAATTCACATGGCTTCTCTCATGATATGCTCGTAGGACGGACAGAACCCAGGTCCTCCACCACTGATACCAGGACTGGGGCAGCAGGGAGGACAAGGTCGTCTTGGCCCTCACAACCAAGGACCTGGTCTTAATAAAGGTAATTAATTATGTTGTCTGTTCTTCTGCGAGTAGCTCTCCTAAAAAAGGCTGTTCTGGCGCAGTGCCTCTAGACAGAAAAGGCTACAGCAGAGCACAGGGCCTTGGCTGAGAAGAAAGCTTCCTTAGGCTTGGGCTGGAACATAGAGGAAAAGTTTTCCCCCAAAAATTATTTAATGTGAAATGTATGCTTTGTAGAACTGTACGAATTAGAGCATCCTAGAGCGTTTTTAGAAAACATTACAGAAATCTGCTATGATTTTTTCCCCTCAAGGTGACTCCCGTGGTCCACCAAACCATCACATGGGCCCTCTCTCAGATAGAAGGCACGACCAGAACAGTGGTGGTCCTGATCATGGGCCTGAGAGAGGGTTGTTTCGAGGTGGCCAGGAGTGGGGTGATGGTAGAGACAGCAGGGGCATGCCAGATAGACGAGGACCTCACCCAGATTTCCATGATGACTTTGATCGACCAGATGACTTCCGTGACGACTTCCATCCAGATAAGAGATTTGGCCATCGATTACGGGAATTTGAGGGGAGAGGAGGCCCACCATTGCAAGACGAAAAATGGAGACGAGGTGGACCTGGGCCTCCCTTTCCTCCTGATCACAGGGAATTTGAAGGAGGGGGTTCAAACCGTGGGCCTCCTGGTGCTTGGGAAGGACGGAGACCTTCAGATGATAGATATCCACGGGATCCTGAGGATGCACGGTTCCGAGGAAGACGAGATGAGAGGTAAGAATAAATCTACTCATCTTTTTTGGGTTAAAGGGTAAATGGAGGGAACTCTTTCTTCCTGGTTTCCTTTTCATTAAGGAGTCTATCTGTTTCAGATTTATAAACTGGAAACCAATAAGGAAATGAAAACTCTAATATACCTGAGTATAGAGTCCATAAAAATCATTCAGTAATAGAAGAAAACTTGAAAAATGGTCATTGTACACAGCAGCTTCCGTGTCTTTAAACAGTAAGTAAAGAGAAGGGAGGAAATTTGTAGAGAAGATCCAGTGACACAGGATGAAGATTTGAGACCGTTTTGATGAAAATTGAGAGGAAACTTGAAGGTTAAAGTGACAAACTTTTGAACACTAGAAGTGGATTTTGAGACTTTGTCTCCAGTCACAAACTACAGCATGACTGTAGAGACTGTAGAATGAGATGTAAAATACTTGTGAGGAGCAGGAACAGTGACCCTGCTATCAAATATAAGGGGCAGAGCTACAGCATCTCTTGGACTGTTGAGACTATTTTCTCATGTTTTTGCTTGTAGAAATTTTATTTCTCTTTCTGACTGATTTCTTAATGCCACGCGAAGAACTCAAAAATAATCTAAGTTACAGCAATGTCCATGTCATTGCTCACAATTTCCAAATAAATCACAAAGGGATGAATTTGCTTCTAGTTATCGATGTAAATGTGGAAGAATTACGCTCAGTCAGCAAGATTAACTGTCATCGAAATTGCTCCAGATTTATGCTAGTTTAACTGAGTTAAATTTGGCCTCCAAGGTCTAAGCCTCTCACTGACCACCAACTCTATATGTATAAGAACATGTACTTGTACAAATATATTGTGGTCTCCACATAATGTGAATTTTGTGTGTTTTAGTTGCCTTTTTAATCATTTTCTTACATTCCTTTTACTTTGCATCTATACAGCTCTCCTTTTAGCTATTTTCTACCTAGCTCTGTAAAGATGTACCTTCCTTTTGTGTGAAGAGTATGAAAAGAAATGAACAGTAACTAAAAGAAGGTAACAATTAAAGCCATTTTAAAAACAGTAAAAATAGAGAGAATCCGAGCTGAATGGTCTGCGTTGTAGAATTCTAAAAGATGCAGCAGACAACGCTTTTAGAAGCTCTGTAGAGATTTTCAAATCTCATCTTGGAAATGCTTAGGGACTGGAAAATATTTTATGATGATCCTGATTTTTAAAAAGGCTTCAGGAAGAGAGTCCAAGCACCTTGCGACCTGTAAAGCTGACTTCTGACCTAAGAAGAGTCCATTTGTCAGAGTGTGAGCGTTTGTACAGAGTTTGGTTTAAAAGGCATCAGCACAGGGCTGTAAGAGGCTTGTTGTGCTCGCAAGCTTAATGAATTCCTTTGAATGATGGTGAATTAGGTGCCGTTTACTGCAGATGCTGAGGTGAACTTGAGAATCCCAACCGCTCGTTTAGCTGGCTTGGTTTGGAATGTAGATTGTAACTGCTTCGATCAAGCATGAGAGGGAAGTGTGTGTACGTGTGTTTCTCTCTAATTTCCCATCCTTTTCATCCCTGTCCTGTTCTTACTCTACCTGTGCGTATCAACACGATGCTTCTGCTGCAGAGACCTGCCTCATCCTGCCCGCTAATCTGCAGAGTGTGTAGTTCTGTACGTTCAGGTCCTAGGCCTGCAGGAAGAAGATGTGAGAGCAGTCAAACAGGAACTGAGCCCTATGCGAGGCAGGGTTTTTTACACGTAACCCCTATGAAAAAGTGAAAAAGGCTGTACATGACACAATATTAGGAGCCGTGGCTATGGCAGGCGTAGGTATGATAGATTCCAGAACTAAGCCGTGTCCGTAATGTTGCCTGGAAAGGAAAGGAAAGGCCCTGTTCCTGGCTAGCCGTAGGACCTTGTGTTGCAAATCTTGGCGATTGACAAGCCGAGCAGAATCACGCCATGTCAGTATTAAAACGGGGGGGCCCTCTAAAGAACACCTAGAGGACTGTGCTGTTTCAAGGCTAAACAATATTGCCATGTGGTTACTTGAACCATTTGTACCTGAAACTGTTCAGTTTGTTTTCCCAAATCCCCCAGGTTAATGTAAAATGGTTCACTGTCCATACGCAGCACTCCCTCCACCCACTGTTGTACCTCTACAGGCACAGCAGCCTCCTCTCTGTATTGTGTTTTGTTTTCCGGGAGGTGGAGACAGACCTATTGTTTTTAATTAAACAAAATGTAAAAGTTTAAAAATATTGTATTGTGTTATGACTACTGTTAAAATATTTAAATTTGTAATTAAAAGGTTAATGTTGTTAAAATTCTAAATAAAAGTATCTAAAGTTTTGCTTGTAATAGGATGCACTGTGTCGTTAATGAGCTGGGGGAAGGGGATGTTGCACAGAGCCAACGCCATCCGAGTATTCCGGTGGTTACGGTTCGGCCAGTGCGGAACTGGGAAGAGCGGGGAGGTGGGGGGGCATCAGTGTGAACGGGCAGAGCGTGCTCGGCACGAGCTGTGCCATCACTGAGGCGGGGCAGGAGCAGTGTGGGGTGGCACTGTGAGGACTCCTGCACCAGTGTGCCTGCACCACCTAAACACCTCGCCCGTGCTTGCACAGAAACTGGGCTGGAAACTGAGGCGATCCCGACAGCCGGTGCTAGTGCGCACTTTTGGAGTTGCAGTAATACACACAACATATGTGCACTTTTACAAGCACTCCAAGTGTTTAAACTGGTATTCTAAAAACCCCAAAATTACTAGTACCCATGCAGCCACCTGTCAGCTTCCCTGAAACGGCACTGACAGTTCGTTAAGAACCCTTCTTCTCTCTGAAGATAAACCCCAGTGTGTCATACTGGAGGAGCTACTCATTTAAGATGAGACGCAGAACCCAGTCGTACCAAATGACTGAAGATGCCATGGTACTTGCTAGAAGGAAATGATCACCTTTAGTGCCTACTAACGACTACATTTTGCAAACCAAAATTCTGCGTTATTGCAGTGGGATAAACTGGTTTTTGGGTTGGAGAATGCCACTGTGCACGCTGCTCAGCAGTCATCCCCACAGAGCCAAGAGCAGTCTAGATTCATTTGCTAAAATTATAAACTTAGAAGAATGTAATGAAAAAGAGAATGTTCTAGCAAAGGCATCCCAAATCAATAGGAATGAGATGCTGGCATGTTTTGTTATAGCCGTGACTCTCATTACTGGTATTTTTTTCAGTTTGTTTTAATCACTAAAACAGAAGGGGGAAAAAGGGAAGGGGAAAGTAAGACCACCACATTTAAGGGAAATGCACTTCTACTTTTCCTTACCTTACCTTAAATCTGTCGTCGCTCAGTGATTGGTTTTTTCCCCCTCTTTTTCATTAAATGAACACAGTATTTTTGACAATATTTTTCTTGTATGAAAAACCAACACAATCCGTAGAAGGAAATACGAGGGGAAAGCTATAAAAATCAACAAATTAGGTGCTCAAAGGCAGAAAATGAGCACTTTGTCACCTACAAAACCTCTTGTAGTAACTGTTTGTGCTATAGTATTAAGTAAAATCGTTCATAAATGAATTGATTAATGAACTGAAGCTGACTCAAGTTTCTCAATCTAAATTCTGCCTAAAAACCACATTTGTACCATGTTCTTTCTTGTAGCTTCAGAAGAGGAGGACCCTCGAGACACGAGGGCCGGGGACCCAGGGGGAGAGATGGCTTTCCTGGCCCTGAAGATTTTGGGCCAGATGACGCTTTTGACTCTCCAGATGAAAACTCCAGAGGAAGGGACCATGGTGTTCGGGGGCGAGGTCGCGGTGCTCTTAGAGGTGAGGGGAACATTCTTCCACACTGAAATGCAAGGATAAGGAAGCAAAGATACTTCTTGGGCAAATTACAGAATTTTCATGAATACAATGTCT
The DNA here is from genome assembly GCA_013398295.1 of Chionis minor. Lineage (NCBI taxonomy): Eukaryota > Metazoa > Chordata > Aves > Charadriiformes > Chionidae > Chionis > Chionis minor. The sequence continues at coordinate 501,489 of VZSF01011039.1, read as the reverse complement.
CTTCTCACTTCTGTCCCCTGCATCTCTTACTGCTCAGGAGGCCGGAAGGGTTTACTTCCTACTCCAGATGAATTTCCACGCTTCGAAGGAGGGCGGAAACCAGACTCCTGGGATGGAAACAGAGAACCAGGTAAAAAATTTGGTGAGGTTTGTTTTAGATAATAGATTTGAGTTCTACAATATAAGCACTTACCAAAGGAATTATTTAAAAAGCACCTCATATGCTTGTTACCAGTCTTTTACCACGAGAAAAGCAAAACGTAGGTCTTTGGACTTGCAAAATCAGGAAAAAAATTAATTATGCAGAACTTAACTGGCTGTAAATGCAGCTGTCTCCCCGAACAAAAAATGATTGTGGCCTCAAAGTCTTTATTTTAAGTGGAATTCTTGTATGGTCCAGAACTGCATGTTATTGTCACCTGTGGATGACTGAAGCATATCTCCTGGGGGTTTATTGAGACATATATTAATGCCATTAGTAATCATTCCCTTGGATGGCGTCTTCTCTGTTGTTTGGAAGATAATGTTTTCAGCTGCAGTGTCTGACTAAGCTTAAATACCAGCTTAGTGGTATTTGCATTTGTGTTACTAATGGCAACAAGTGGGGCAAAACTGAGTTTTACCCCGTTTTATCTTTAAGCTTTCTTACAACTTTTTCATCTGATGTTTGCTTGTTTACCTGTTGGGATGCGGGGAGGGGGAAGCTTTATGTAATTTTAACTTGTGTGCCAAATAGTGTGGCAAGTATGTAAATTTATGTGACTGCCTGCAAAAATGAGGAATAGTGATCAGATGCACGTTACTTATTATCCTGGTTTTTTCCTCTTCATGCTCAGGTCCTCGTCCGGATCACCCTCCTCATGACGGGCATTCTCCAGCTAACAGAGAACGTTCTTCTTCGCTCCAGGGCATGGACATGGCCTCATTGCCACCACGTAAACGTCCCTGGCATGATGGACCAGGGACCTCTGACCACAGAGAAATGGATGCTCCAGGTGGACCTCCAGAGGAGAGGGGCAAAGGTAAAAAGACCCTTGTATTGAAAACCTTGTGTAACACTGGCACATTTTTCAACAGTAGGCATATCCAGAATTCCTTATCTATCCAGAGGGGATAAAGCTGAGCTGGTTAAATGTTTGATCTGACCAGCTGTGAAGCTGAAGACCAATCTTATAGGAACATATGAACAGAGGGATTTTTTGGGACATCAAATCTCTCCAGCATCACATAGTCCTCTTCTTTATTGCTCTGTTCAAAAGCAGTTCGGTTTTGGCTCACTGTTACTCCAGCCAGAAAACTCTTGTAAAGAGCTTTTTTCCCCGAGTTCTCAGAATAGTTATTTGTTAATATTCATGCTTGTGCTGGCATTCTTTAACTCGGATATCTTTCCTGTCTCAGCCTTCATTCTGTTGGACTTCATGAACCCTGACTTTTTTTAAGTCTTTCCTTAGGAGTTCTCTACTTGTCAGAAAGCATGGCCATCCATGATCAGACCACAAGTCCGTAAAGCTCAGTTGCTTGTCTTCAACAATAGCCAGTGGCAGGTACTAGGGGAAGAGTGTTAAGAACACTCTTAAGTCTGTAATGACATGTCCCTGAAATACTCTCTAAACCTATGAAGATCTGTAGTTCAGTGACTTACTGAAATATTGTATTTAATGGCTTTTGACAGTTACCTTTTGCATGCTTCTCTAACTGCTTTAAGACTCATATGAACTTGACACCCACAACATCCATCCAGAGCCCTGAAAAGTAATTGCAATAGACTATGCTTTAAAAAAACAAACATATTTTTCTCTTGCTTTAAGCTCATTGTTCACTATTTCATTCGATGATGTCTTATGTTTTAATTGGAACAGTTGAAACTTGATCCCTATTATCTCTGAATGCACACCTCTGACTGCATCAATCTCCACCACTTCCAACCTGAACTAGCTCTTCTCCAAGTCAGAGCTCCGATCTGTTTAGTTGTTCTCTCTGGGAACTTGTTCTGTATCTTTTACTATCCATATTACTGTGTATATACTATTTTCCATTTTAACTTATCCTTTTGGAAATTAAGTGGGGTAACTAGGAATGGCACACGCTGTTTAAGATGTGGTTTAACCATGGGTTTCTACAGTTCACTTGGTTTTGTTCTGTTTTCTCTATTCTTCCCTAATAGCTCCTGGTGTCCTATTTCCCTCTTTAACAAACTACTGAACAGTGACATGGTACTGTCATGCAACCAGCTACTGTAACCCACAGAACACATTCTTTTGGAGTTAGTAGCTGGTTCAGAGCCTGTTACTCTGTGTGCCCTTCCCATAGTCATCCTGCTAGCCTTGCACCAGTTCTTGATCCTTCTTCTTCTTATAAATCTCAGCATTGCCGTTGTCTTTTTGTTTTAGTGTCCTCATATCGACTACCTGCTGTTAGGTAGTGATCGGTGACAGAGATCCTTCTCAGCTGCTTCCAAATGCTCAGCTGCCAACCTACAGTGGAATTTTTTGTTGTTAAGACCGCTACTGCATGCCTTTGTCTTTGACGCCACTGAATTCCGTTCTGGTTCTCTTATTCTTGTCCTGAAGATCATTTATCTTTAACTGTATGCCGGTCCTCCTCGGCATGGCCTGTATGTCCAGTTGTATTAACAGCAGGTTTTAGCATTCATTCACAGATGTTTTTAATAAAACCGCTGGTAACCTCCCTCTGCATCAATACATCTCCTTTCAAAACGATATTTTGTGTTTCTCATTTAGCCAGCATCTTAACAAATCTGTAAGGGTTCCTTCTCCAGCTTCAATAATAATTCGTGATAACTCCATCCCATTCTTTATTGAAGTCAAAACCATTCTTAACTACCACACTATTTGTGCCTAGTCAACTCACTGATGTGCCAAAGAAAGTTTAGAACAATGGCAGAAAGCCTCGTAAACAAAACTTGAATAATACTTTTTCATATATGGGCTGTGCCACCTTCAGTTGTATTGGTAAAGTCATTTGAAGACTAAAACGTCGTGGATTATAAACTCTGTGGAACAATTTGGTCTCTATCTTACAAAGAACCAAGCAGAGTCAACAAAAAAAATCACTCTTGCTAGAGTGGAGCAAAAATATCCTCATTTAGCTGTAGCATGTGTCCGTAGAGCACAGTTGCCATTAACTTTTTTCAAAATATTGCTTGTCATTTTGAGCCAATGACTTTGGTGTTTTTTTATGTTAATTTCCATATCAGTACTAAGAAGATATGTGAGAAGTAGAAAATCCTGTTCCTGGCAGCAAGAGCTCATGTAGTTTATGTTCCTGGTTAAGTTGTAAAATAGAGTATTTTCACAGTATTTCTAGCAAGAAATGGAACGAAACAGTAACATTACTCATTGTCTTCACCACCAACCTCAACTGATCAGTGCAATATCTTTGTTTAGGAAAAAAAAAAGTATTTTACAATAAAAATATACAGAGAAGCACAGAGGGTGGTAAAGCCTAAGAATCGGGTACACCTAGCAGTTTTGAGGACACTGTGACTATCACTGTTGTAACTTACTTCCTTTAAGTGATTGCTGACTGTATCAGATATAATGTCCTTTAATTCTCAAGGAATTGCTTGATTGCTGTCCATCTTCTGGACTGTAATGGAGACACTAAATCTACGGAAGAAAAATCATATAGAGGGAGGAGGCATAAAATTACAAGTCTCAACTACACTTGGTCTGTGAATAATGATGCCACAAAAGAACTAGCTAAATATATGGTATGTCTGAGAAGAGGCATGGCTTAGACTTCAACGTCAGTAACTGCTTGTGCTTCATTTTTAGGACGAGGAAACTCAGGACCTTCACAGCGAGCGCCAAAATCTGGGCGATCTAGTTCTTTAGATGGAGACCATCATGACGGATTCCACAGGGACGAGGCTTTCGGTGGAGGCCCTGCAGGAGGCAATAACCCTTCTCGAGGAGGAAGGAGTGGAAGTAATTGGGGAAGAGGAAATAACATGAACTCTGGTCAGTCAAGAAGAGCATCTAGGGGTGGCGGAAGAGGCCGATAGAAGAGGCTTTGACTGGGTCAAACCCAGTCCTTGCTGGACAATATTTAAATAGACTGCTACTCTGGACTCATAAAGTAACCCTGCAACACCACAAACCTGGATTCTTAACTGGGATAACTGAATGTGCATTAGTTCCTAATAAAGGTCTTTTCCTAGATCAATCAACTGCTACTAGCTGCAATATTGTAGCTAGTTTTCTGTTTTGTCCTCTCCACCCCTGTTTTCCTCACCTTCTTTTACCTACTTTGTTTTGTGAAGAGCTGGAATTTTTTTTAAGTGTTGTTAAGACATGGAGCACCTCCACAGATTTCAGTTCACCTCCAGACAGAAACTTGTTTCTATATGTACAGTTTGTCAAAGAGTTACGTTGTTTTTGTATGAATACAGAATGTAATTTGCGCAAAAATTAACAAAAAAATCAACACAGTGTGTGATTCTTTACTCACCTATTACTATAAAGAGGGTTGTCTTTAGGCAAACTTGTGTATCAGATGGAGCAACAGAACTACCACCTGAAATCTCAACCGTTTAAAATACTAATAGCTGATTCCTAGTTCTTTGGTTTATCACGTATAGAGAACTTTCACCTTTAGCCACAGCTGTCTACAGATTACAAGTGGTGCTGACGATAAAATTCCAAAACACGGGAAATCACCGCTGCTTGCTAGTCTACCATCCTGCAAGAGAAAAACGTGGAACACCATTTAGAAAAAGTTGTCATAGATACAGCGTGAGTTACAACCTGTACTGCTAGCAAAACAGACATCATGACAAATATCATCATCCTAAGCTTCACTGGGGTGACTCAAATATTTTACTTCAAATCACCATCCATTTATAGCAATTAAGTGTTGAGGTTTAGGCTGGGCTGGCCACTGAACAAATGACGATGCTCTCTATTAGTCCCTCTCTCTTCACAAGGGGAAGGGAGAGAGAGTTACGGGTTGGGAAAAAACCAAAACCAGCTCTAATAAAATATTAACAATTAAAAGATAATAAGAAAATAATGAAATATATACGAAACAAATATTGAGCTCTCGGGATGACAGTCTCCTCAGTGGCCAGCACTAGGACTGGACTTGTTGGCAGAAGAATGGATAGTCCTCCTTGGATGCCGGCCATTGAGGAGGAGCGCTGACGCCTTGGATCCCTCAGCTTTTATCCTGAGCATGAGGCAGATGGGATGGAACACCCCGTTGGTCAGTTTTGGGTCACCTGTCCTGTCCACTCCTCCCTGCAGGTGCGACCCCTCTATGCGTTTCTGTTTCCCACCCTCCAACTTGGTACATAACAAAGTTGGCTGCTTTTGGTTGTTTTAGCAGTAAGTATAAGCAGGAGCCTCTCTGCATCCCATTCCTTGGCATTACCTATAAACATCAGACATTATCACTGCTAGAAGTTCATTTCAGAGAGTACAGTGAGCTAGAAGAGACTTAACTGAAAATTGGTTTTATCTCAAACCAGGACATTGAGGAAGTTTAGCAGCTTGATTAATATGGATGCAGATGTTTTACAATAGCTGTAGGATGCATTGCTTAAACTTATGGGTGTTCAGTAGAGTCTGGTGCATTCAAACTGTAGCGTAAACCTTGATAGTTGATCACTTTCCTCTTAACATTTTTTAAGAATCTTTTTCTTTAGGATATTGTTTCCTAGTTTTACTAAGGGCGAGAAATGAGGAGGAAGGGTTATTCCCCTTTCCCACATTTCATAATAAAGCTGCTTACCAACCATGAGTTTCTCTTTTCCCCATAAATCATTCCTGTTAATCATCTCCAGTCACCAGGTTATGAAAAGGCTCCTTTAATATCTAAAGCCTCAGTGAAAACTTTATCAGGTTAAGTACATATTCTAAAGCCAGCTCTCAGGAAGGAACTGCATTAAAAGTTTAGGATATAATGTGTAATGAAAATATCACTACCACGCTTCCCTCCCCCCAGCCTTGAATTTCAGATTATAATACTCAGGATAATATGGCAATGTAGTTCTGTAGCTGACGAGGCTACTGCAACAACAGAGCAATACACGGCAGCTATTTTATCTGATTTCTCATAGCCAAAGTTACTATAGACTGGCTTAAATCCTGATGGCCTATCTTATTCAAAGAGATCAAAGTTATAGTAATTAACTCTGATCAGCAGCTTAGGAAATCCTTGTCATGGGGCTCCAGACAGACAGAATGGTCTTACAGGAATTAACTGGGAAGCAGCTGAGATGCACCTGATACGAGACAGTTTCTCCTCTGAGGCAGGGGAAAAAATTGCTTTCTATCCCTATCTGAAAAAGGGGCTTTGGTCACTTTTGGTATAAGTCTGAGAGTTAGGATCTATCCTGAAGTTTTAATTATAAATACCAATAATTTAATCATTAGCAAAGGTGAAAGCTTGCCCTCCCTTTTTAAACAAGCCCTATATATTTTTAAGGGGCTGAAAGTGACTTTTGTCTAATGGTTAGAACATGTGACTTAGAGGATGAGCTTTAGTCCTTAATTAAACCACACTACCAAAACAAGTTAACAGTGCATCTAATTGAGAAAGTTGGGTTTCCTGCTATCCAGACAAAAGGGAGTATGCCTGTTTTTCCTCTGATGGCTGGTTAACTCCTTAAACCACTATGGTACTTGATGTTAAGTAATACTCTTCATCAAGGGGCAGCTTTCTTAAGTTTTGAAATATTCACATTCGTGGAATATGCCCAAAAAAGTCCTAAGAAAAATAGCTAATTGGCTAGCTTTTGTGTAAAATCTTAGAAGGTGACAGACAGCATAGCAGGAGAGACAGAAGAAGCTTCCCAGTCTGAGACACCACGACCCACGATTGCTGGAAAATGGATAAAATTACTTAATAGGAATATACTTCTGTACTTTTCAGGTCAAGTTCGTTAACTAGTGCAGCAAGTAGAGTTATGTTCTACCTGCTAGTTTACAGCTCCCCTTTGTCTAAGAGTTGTTTCATTACATACTGCTCTTGGGAATAAAATTGATTTTATATACTATAGCTCAGAAGTTGTAAAAAGGAGAGAACTAAATTAATGCTATTCAGATAGCTCTGATCCATATTTTTAAGGGGGAAAAAAAAAAGTGACCATTAGTGGAATGTTTATACTGACATTTGGTAGACAAATAGTTTTATTAAAGCCATCTATGTACATTTAAGTACCCCCATTTAACAATTTCACTTTAATCCGGAGCAAGTATTAGGTGAATAAGCTAAACCCTAAGTAGTGATAGCAGATAAATATTGCTTTATTTTGGACGAGGCACATATTCTCAGTGAGATACTCACTTAGCCTGAGCAGTTTAGGCCTGGTGGTCCCATTTATCTGCTGTAGTGCAGTGTACAAGCCCAAACGGAAGTCCCAAGCTCTCAGCAGGGAATGCCAGCCTGAATTCCGCTTAGTTTCTGCATTTGAGAGAGACCTGTGCTGCCTGAAACAGGCTCCAATTACAGGCAAATCTAGTTTTGAAGGTCATGCTGTGACAAGTAAGCAATTCTTGCTCAAGTTGAGAGAGCAAATACATATATATATATGAAAAATAAAGTTTAACAGCTGAAGCTACCCTTTAAAGCCCAAGTATCTGCTCCCTCACAGCAGCTGTAAGGCAGCAATACCTGCCAAGGCCCTTAACCAAGATTAGCACCTTCCATCCTACCATCGTCATGCAAGACTCCCCTTACTTACAGTCTTTGTGACCCACAGTCCCAGGAAAGTTTGTTTCACTTACTGGATGGTATTTTAAAGATGCTTTTTAGAGAGAAACGCAGTTCGGTGCACACAGTATTCATATTCCCCACCGGTCTGAGATGGCCGATGATTAAAGTACGTGGTTGAGAGTGTAGGGGTCAGCGCAAAAACGGGTTAACAGCAGTTAACTATTTTTGAAGGCTCACCCCCACGCTTGACCAGATTGCGCTACATCGCCTCCGTGCTTCGACACCAGTCGGCCCTGCGCACCTCAGCCGGACGGCGCTTTGCTGTTCCCGTAACGGGCGAGTCAATAGTTACGTTTCGTCGGCTCCACACTCTCTCTCACGTTTTGAAGCAGCCACATGGTCCTATACGGGAGGTAGGGAAGTGGGTTGCTGCCAGCTCGCACCCGGAGCCGGCGAGACTCCAGGCCATGGCTATCGGGCTGACTTTGCAACAAGGCCAAAAAAAACCCGCGCTGGGGGGCGGCCAGGCCGGCTGGCACCGACACCGTCACTGTCACCCCGCAACACGGCAGGACGAGCTCGGGGAGTCTCTGCTGCCGCTCCCGGGTGGCGGCCGCTGCTTCTTCTTGCTCCAGCGTCGCCGAGGGCGGCCCAGCAGGAAGGCGAAGCGGCGGGAGATGGCGCCGTCCACCATCCCGGAGAAGCGTCTTCCCGCCCGAGTCTCTCCCAGTCCCTTCGCCCCGCCGGGCTGCGGCCGGTGCGTCCCCGCCGGCGGGGTGCGGTGCGGTGCGGTGCGGGCGCTCACACCGGCAGGGCTTTGCCGCCGCGGCGGCGCAGCGCGGCGCCCAG
>VZSF01011039.1:396180-492797 GCA_013398295.1 Chionis minor | reverse complement strand
GACCCGCCCGCCGCGGGGGAAGGGGGTGCGCCGCGGCCCGGCGGGAAGGGGTTCAGCGGGCCCAGCCAGGCCCCCAGGCCGCCGCCCGCCTCCTCCTCCTCCTCCTGCGAGCAGCCGGCGGAGGGCGGCGGCGGCGGCGCGGGGGCCGCGCTGGAGGCGGTGGCCGCTTTCGACTGCGCCAGGTACTCCTGCAGCTGCCGGCCCAGGTCCGCCATGGCGGGGGCCGGTCGGTCAGACCGCTACAGCGCGCCGCCTGCCCGCCCCGCCGCCGCCATCTTGCGGAGTAGCTGCATCCGGGTGAGCGGCCATTTCCGGCGGCCCGCCCTGGCGCGGGGTGCTGCGCGTGCGCCCGCGAGGGCTGAGGCGGGAGGCGAGGGGCTGAGGCAGACGGGGCGTCGCGCTTCCATCGCTTGCTTATGGGCTCCGGTCCCGCTTGGCTGTCTGTAACCGCTGCTTTTTCGCCTGCTCGTCGCCATTAAGGAAAGGCAGGCCGGCGTGGCGAAAGGAGCGGCGAAGCCCCTCAGGCAGAGGGGGATGCCGGGGGCGGCCATGTTGCTGCTGGAGGGGGAGGCTGCTTTGGACGCTGCTGGTGAAGCGGCTGCAAGGGCCCGGCAGCTGCGAGCGGTAACAGTTTACAGTCTCGGCAGCTGGAAGGAAGCTGGTGTCGCAGTCAAAATGTAGATTGGTAAGAGAAAGGTGATACTGGAGAGGGGTACAGCTCACAGGGGAGGTTGCAGGCCAGAGGAAGGATTGCCCAGGCTGACGGCCTGGTGGCTGGAGGCCGAGCCCTGCCCAGCACCATGCTCCTCCCAGTATCCTGGGCAGCATCCCCGCTCTCCTCACACATTCCATCCAGGTAATCTCAGCTCCTCTCTGAAGGAGAGCTGCAAGAGATGCCGCATGTTGGCAGCCACAAACCCGCTCAACAGGAGAGTCTAGGGGTGCAGAGAATGACTAAGACCTTGCCTGGTTGTTACTGTGCGCTCAGCCAAATCTGTTAAATTGCTGGCTGTTTATTAATGAGATTATTCACTGCCCTTTCCTCAACCAACCATTACACCAAAATAAAAACATCTGACTCAATTCTTCACCCTGGTTTAAATAAGTAATAAAAATAAGAAATGCTGATTTAACTTGTATGATTCTAAATGTTTACTGCAGGGCTGAAAAATTGAGATAGTTGGACACCAGAGAGCACAGTTTCCATCATCAGTTCCAAATCTGCAGCAATATCCATAGCGGGGGTGAGTCGCGTCGTATACCAGGCTACCTTACAAGATGCAAATGAAGTTTGAAATGGTTTTTGGGCAGAAGCTGCCTGTCCCGTTTGGGGGAATCAATACATTTTACACTGATAAATGTCAGAGAACATAAAACTCTCTAGAAAAGTTTTATCGTTGGCAAGAAGGGATTGAATGTTACCGAAAATGTCGCACTTGGAAGGGTCCTTGTCAGGGCCTGCATTCCCTCTTCTTTCTGGCAGCAAAGGATGCCATCTAACCGCTTGGTGGAAGATGGCCTTCCAGACCTGTCTGCTGCTGCCCTGAGGGTCCGACACGCTGCCAAGTGGTTTTCCCCCACGCCATGGGGTTGCGCAACGAGCGTCGCAGCCTGCCGCGGTGGGCAGGAAGCGCGGTTTCTTTGTTCACAGCAAAAAGAAAAAAAACTGTACGCCCCAGCGAGGTGTATGTCAGCTGAAACTGTACGGCAGCTAACGGCTTACGTGCCAGAACCGTACCCTCAGCCTTTCCCCGCTCCCTCCCGGCGCCGCGGGCGCTGCCCGAAACGTGGGGCCAAGCGGCTTGCGGGCAGGAGCCGTGCCCCGGTGCCGTGAGAGGCGGCCCTGCTACGCCTCCCCGTTACTCAATATTTCTTGCCCTTTATAGGAAAAATATGCGCGGGGCCGGGGCTGCCCTGAGTCACCGGGGGCTGCGGCTCCCGCCCACGGCCAGGGGGCCCCGGCCGCCGCCGGGCCGAGCCGGGGCGGAGTTTGTGTTGTTCGCCGGGGCTGGAGCCGGAGCCGGAGCCGCCGGAGCGCCCGTGCCGGCAGCCCCTCCGCCATGACGGGCAGGTAAGGCCGGGGAGCGGGGAGCGCAGCCCGGCCGGCGGGCGGGGGTCGGTCCCTGGCGCCGGTGGGCTGTTCCCGGCCCTCCACCGCCCGCCACAGGGGCGGTGAAGGCGGGGACAGCCCCTCTCCTTGCCCCGGGTGAAACGGTGGCGGTGCCCGGTAGGAAGCGGTCGGGGGAGAAGAGCTTTCGGTCCTGTGAGGCTCGGGGCAGGCCGGCTCCCGGTGGCGGCTCCCCGCCCTTGGCAAACGTGACCTCGTGGAAGAGCGGGCGTTGCTGCGCTGTGCCGTACCCCTGCGCGGGCGGAGGGCGGTGGGGAAGAGCAGGAACAGAGTTGGGGGGGAGCAGTTGTGGATGTGAGCCGTGTCCGCCGGGCGGGCAGGCTCCCTCCGGCCGCTCGGGCACTGACAGCCCGCTCCCACCGCCCCCCACACCGCCGCCCCACGCTTGGGGACCCTTCTGGCTCATCTACACGCTGCCCCCTTGCCCACGCGTTCAGTTCCCTCTTCTCCGGGCTCGCCTTGGAGTTACGTGTTCCAAAAGCTGTTTAAATCTGGAGCTTGATTCTCCTCCCACGCTGTCTGACAGTGGAGAACTCTGTAAAGGACCTAATTGACAGATGTAAATGAGAAAAGCAGCGGGGAAAGCATTTACTGGCATCTTCCGAGGGTTTGCACAAAAGCTATAGTGTCTGTGATCACTTTGTCCTCCTATCTGTAAAATGGAACCCAGACGTTGAAAAGCAGTTTGTGAAAACAAGCTTGCTTTTGTAAAATGTCTTGAAGATAAAAAAGCCTGAAAAAGTAATAATAAAATTAGCAGGATGCTTTTTTTTAGGATAGTCATCCTCCTGAACCCTACTGTCATTATTGTAGTCCTGGAGCATTGCTCTCCTTGACTAGGAACACTGAAATGGATCCAGAGTAGTTTCTGTATAAGTACTAATTTTTCTTTTGTGTAAAGACTTGATGTTTGTGTTGTGCAGCTTCTTAGCTGCGATTATTCGACGTGGATTATTCGACGTGGGTTGTTAGGTATGAGAACGTGCTGAATAATTGTTATAGCCTCATCTGTGATTTGAGTGAGTGGTTTTTTTGCTCTCTGTGATGACAAATTGATGTTGATGGGTGGTTGTACAGGCTCAAAACACTGCTGGTTTTTGCCTCCTGTCTTTAGATTACTTTTCAGTCTTAATGGTACCTTTTTTGTTCTTCTGACATGTGAGATAGGTATGTATTTACAAGTTTACATTCATTTCCTTACAACTAGAAGAAGATTTAAATGTTCGCAGGTCATGGGTACCCATGCAGTTCCCCTTGTCTTGGGGACAAGATGGGGAGGACCTGGGAAGAATTGTGGCTGTATGAACCCAGCCAATTTTTATTTTTATAGAACTGGGGTGTAGTACTGTTTAGAATGACATGTTTACCTCAGGTGAAATCACTCAGCTGCAGAGGACAGTGGGAAGTGCCTGTGGATGGTAATCCTTGTGTTCTCTCCGTGCTTCCTCAGAAAGCTACCTGTTAAGGTACAACACTGTATTCAGTGAGAAGCTCTGACGTGAAGCATGAGGCTTAGTGGAGAGTTCCAAGCTAGTCGAGACGCTGCAGAGCGTGCAGTTCTTCAAAGTAATGAATTAAATAACACTTGCATTCACTTTTCAAAAGCTAAAGCCGACGTCTGATCATTTTAATGACACTGAAGGGTATCTGAGGAAAAGGAGACAGAAATCCTGCATTACATTCTGAATTCATTCAGAAATGTTTGTCCTGGAAAGTTTGTCAGCTATGAAAATTTCTAAATTTCTGTCTGCTGTCATTCCAATGACAGAATGATTAACTGCTCTGAGGCATCTACCATAGCTGTAAGTCAACTGACTTCTTCCTCGGTAATAGTATTATCCATTTAGGGCAGCAGTTTCCCAGCAAAACAAAACCTGTACTTTTCAGTGCCTGGGAAACGTTGCACACTGCTGAGCCCCTTGCGTGACAGATGCCATTTGACCAGCACCAGTGCTGTTGTCGGGTTGGGACAGACTCCTGAGTCATTAGGAAGAATTCGGCATCGAGAAGGTACTTCCTTGGATGCACCTACAGGTCATTCTAGTGAACTGTGTGCGGCCAGATGTTACCTGGTAGTTCGTAACATCTGTCGACGCTATGTAATCAAATGTTCTCCAGCTTTTGAGATTTGGGGTTTTCAGGGTTCTGAAAGGAGATGAAGTGTTTCACAGCTGGAGCATCCCCACAGTATCGATCTATGGGAACCTTCCAGAGCTGGGAGCGTGACATAAACGTGCCGCTGGTCTTGAAACTGTTGACAGAGGGAAGGGAATGATTTTACTGGCTTACAGTCTGTTAAAGCGAGGAAGACTGGGGAACATGAAGTGCTGACACATTGTTCTTCTTCACTTCGCCTTTGCTGTCAAATAGAAACACAAAAGGACTCACTTCTAGGTACTATGATTATTGATGCATTATTAGTAATTAAGATGGATAAAAAATAACCCCATATTGGTTTTTAAGTGTTCTGTCTCATTTAGCTGCAGAGGGTGTCTCCTGAATTTAATTAGCTGCAGTAATTTGGTTTACTGATTTTCAGCATTAGGGAAAAATGCAGTTCCAGAAAATACAAAGAACGACGTGCACTTCTATCTATTCGTAGTAGAACATCATTAACAATAGGAGACTATTGAGCAAATTGAATTCAAATACTACACACGCATCATGAGTTACATTGGTACAATGTGAGGATTGTGGTTTTTTTAGAGAAAACTGATAAGTAGATCATTGGAAGTTGCAAATAATAATTCTCACTGCTGCGTCTTGGCTGAGCTATTTTATTTCTCTGTGTCTTGACTAAAGTAGCTGTTACAGTCCCTAATTTCAAGAGCAGTTGGTGGTTTAAAGGGATTCTGTTAACTTAAAATAAATAAATAAATAAATAACTCTTTCTTTGGATATATCTCTTCCAACTAAGATCCAAAGATAACAGGAGAGAAATACATTAATGAGATATATGTATTTTAATTTTACTAAGTTCCGTGTTGTTTAACTACATTTGGAAATAAACTCTGTATAAGAGATGATGTGTTAGATATAAAAATAGTATGTTTCTAAGCAGCCTTCCTATATTTTGCAGTGTTGAGAAATACAATTTATGTGATTTTTGGTGCCTTTAGAAGTATACTATGGTACTGCCTTACCAATAAATAAGTGACAATTGCTTCTATAATTTGTATTTTACGTGTTTGGTCCATCTCCATTTTGATTTTTGCCTTTTTGAGGATTGTTGGAGTTTGGGGGTGAGGGGAGATGTTGGTTGTTGGTTTTGTCTGCTTGCTTGTTTGTTTTTGTTTGTTTTGGGGTTTTTTAGGTTGTGGGTTTTTGGGGTTTTTTTGCTACTGTGTTTTACCTTGTTTCCTTTGTTGTTTGTTTGTGATGGACTTATTCCTAAGAAAGAGGATCAGTGAATGGCCAGTGAAAAAAACCTTGTCAAATGTCCAAAGTAGAAAATAAACCAGAACTGAAAATAATTTCTTTTAAGACTTTACTGCTGTGGTGTCAGTTAGAAAACATAAAGGAAAAAATGCCTGTGCTGTTTTATATCGCCTTTAGAAATTAATCTAATACAAAGCACAAGGAAAAATGCTTCCTAAGTGCATGTTTCGGGGCATAATTATTTTTGAAAGAAATTTTTGTTATCACTGTACTTGGTCTAATTGGGATCTGGATACGCCTATGTACTTCCTGCAGTCAACAAAAGAAGAACAGCTGCATTTACAGATACGCTTATTGATTGTTCCTAATCCAGCTGAGGTAAGAAATAAGAGTATATTATTTTTGATTAGGCTAGCGTTTGACTAGATCCTTTTTAATTGAGTAGAGAGCTGCTGCTGTGCATGTGCTCCATTTTATGAAGCAATTGCAAGTAAAATGGTTTAAAAGAGGAGGAGAAAGAAGGGAGTATAAAACTTGATAATATTAAGAAAGGTTCTTGGTGCTGACTAGAAAGTACCTGCATCAAACTAAGCGATGTCTCATCTCTCTGAGTTATAAGCAGGCATTTCTGCTCTTCTGGGTTGAAAAATGTGTTTTTAATCTTACTATTTTTCCATCTAAATCTGCTCTCTGAGGCCCTCTAGATAAATTTTAACTTGTCGGAAGGTCCTTAGTAGTCTGTTCAGGGGACACAGAAGTGCTTCTCCAAGGAGAACTACTTGTTAATGCCTAAAGGAAGTCTAGCTGCTTTCTTCTCTGCTTTGGCCCAGAAAGTAACCAGCTGTAAGATTTTGGCATCGACCTGGTCTCTTAAGGCGATCTGTCAAGAGGGAAAGAAAAACAAAGTGATGCATTTTCACTCTTTCTGTGGGAGGCAGCAAGAGAGGAGCGAGTGACCGAGCTTGTGTTGAGGGATGGGAAGACAGGATGGTTATGTTTTGATTTTTTATTTCCTTTAATCCCCTCATCATCCCTTTTGAAGAAGAGAGTCATACTTTTCTGTGGGAAGAGCGGTTATTTGAAAACCAATAAAATCATGTCCTGGGAGTCAGAAGGGTAAAAGCTTAGGTGTTTGAGAGAGAAGGAGATTTTTAGCCAGATTGCTTAAGGTTAAGGGAGATTAATGTTGTGGTGATTTAATATTTTGCTTCGTGCTAAAAGTAAAAAGGTAATTTAATATTGCCTTTTAAAAGTGTTTTATTGCACTAAAATTTAAAAGGTCAGCAAAAAAGCCCAGTATGGAGGACATTTTTCTTCTTTTGTTGCATTTATGTCATAAAGTAGAAATGGATAAAGCACACGTGCAATCTGAAAGAAATGGTAGTGTCACATTGCTGTCAGAGGTCAGGAGCCTGAAACTCCCACCGAAATGTGCGGTGAATTGTAGGTTTTGAGGTTACTGATTTCTGGCTTTGAAAGTATGACGTGCTTTATTTGTGCCTGTTCTGTTGTGTCCCTGTAAACCCCTGTTTTTCTTTAAAGCACTCTGCTGGCTAGTACTCATTTAGTACTTATGAAGTCATCACTTCTGCTTCTCCCTTTTTTTTTTTCCTGTATAGCTTGCCAGGCTGTAGTCATGGAATATATTTCACTCTCATGCTACAAAAATCCTCATTTTTTAATAATTTACTAAAAAGTAATTTGTTGGTAATGACTCGAGATGTTTTTCACAGCGACGCTGATCAAATGACACTGACTCAAACGCTCCCATCCTCTGCTTCTTTTGCTTTGTTCTCTTAAAAACTGACTTCTGTATTCTCAAATTTTTCCTCTTTTTACCCCCCTACACCGGGTCGGAGCCATTTGTGCTGTGTGATCCTCTTTGTCTCTTGCAGGGATGGGAGGAAGGGGGGAGTGGGAGAAAGGGTGACCTTCTGTTTGAAGGCCCTGTTCAGTTCCCAGCAGAGAGCTCTGGAGGCTGGAATGCCAAGTATGTTCCTTCTCCCTGCTTCCTGACCCTCCACCGCATGCCACTTCGGCAGGCTGGAGTGTGTCTGGAGAGCGAAAGTCTTTGTGGCTTTGTTTCTTGGAATATGCTTTATCCAAATGGAAGGAACAGCTCTGCTGTCTGCATTATCCCTAAGACATTGCGTGATGCAGCAGCCTGCTGGGAACTGCCTTAGAGATGGCAGAGTCAGATGCTGATCTGCGGTAAACTGGTGTTCATCGTCAAGAGATCTAGTTTTGCTTTTCTGTATTTCTCTGTTGCTTTGAGCAGAAAGTCTTGTTGAATTAAGTGTATTAATTATGTGAAGACGCAGATTTATTTTTTTTAGTCTCACGAAATTTATACAGATACGTTACGCGAGTGTAATACAGAGGGAGTTGCTGATGCAGACTCCTAGCATGCTGGCTTAAATAGGTAACGACAGGAAAGAGGTTGTCGGATCTTTGAGACTGTGGCAGAATGGCCGACAAACCGTAAGAAACAATGCTCGAGCAGGGGTCTATGCATCCTGCTTTAGCTCTTCGAAAATGTAAAGGCAACTCCCAAAAGGAAGGTGACTCATTGAATATCGGCGTTGCTAGTGTTCGCTCCTGTTGTCTGTCTGTCTCTCTGCATTCCCCTTCACAGTGGCATTGGGTGCCATGGCTGGCCTGAGACTTCGGGGGCTGGCATCCTCCAAACTTTATCAGCGCCGGCAGGATCGGCTAAGTGGCACAGGGTCACTCCTGAGCAGCAGGACAGATACAGCAGCTGGGATACGTGGGTATGTCTCTGAGGTGAAGGGGACGGCACTGCATTTTCCAGCATTTGATAGATGTTCGGATTTGGTGGTGGGGCTTTTTTGTTTAAAGTGGGGATTCTCTGCACACAGCCAGAGGGGATGAAGTCTGTTTATTTTCATTTCCAAGTAGATTACGAAGGAAAGGACTTTCCTGATGAGAAAGCTTTCAGTTTTTAACAATAACAGGAAGGCAACAATGGAGAACCCTTCCCATTTTGAAGCACTGTACTAGACTGTTCAGAACCAACATTAATGCTAGTGTCATTAATGGTGAAGTGTTTAAGCACTGTGGGAATAAAGAAATGGTGAAATGCAGCAATTTTTCAAAATGTTGATTAAATTCTACCCTCCTTTGATTTTTAAGGCTCAGTAGTCCATTTATTCACCTATACTTTTAATAGCAAGCTAGTTCATTTTTTTTGTAAATAAACCCAGTCCAGCAGAAACTGAAGCTATCAACATAGCTATTTTTGAGATTATTTAGGACATGTCAAACAAAGTTTCTTTAATGTGCCCAGACAATTCTGTTGCTTGATTTGATCATTACTTTTCCTGTGCTTCTGGTTAAAATTTTACTTTACTTCTCAATTTTCATTGAAACTAATTTTGGGCAGGAGAGAAATTAACAAGGATTAAATAAAACTTAGCTTCTTGCATTTTGGGAGAACTGAGCTGCAGCAGCAATATGGGTCTGAAGTCTTTGTCACTGGGGAGAGCAGTAAGCATGCAGGAGAGATTGTTTTCTAGCAGTCAAAAGTTTTGAATTTCAGTCTTTTCTTAGCAAGAGGTAGCCTGATGCTCACCTGATGAATTAGCCTGATGAATTGAGCAATTGGCTTCTCATTTTGCAATATAGATCCCTCACTAGAACCCTACTTTTCTCTCGATTTTCCTTTTAGCCTACAGCTACCAGTTAGTTGGTAAATGTTCAGTTTTTCCTACATGAAGTTGTGAGTGTGAATGTCTGAGAATTTAGTGAGGAGCAGAGTAAGAAGGTAGCGAAAGAAATGGTGATGCCATTGAGTGGAGAGGATGCTCTTCAGGAGGAGTGAGGAGCATAGAAGGGACCTGTGAGAGAAAAGAAAATAAGCTTTGAAAAAGCCGCAGTGGAACACAAACAGCAGAGTGTGACCTGAAGACAGGAAGGATGAGGAGATAAATGCCCAGACGTAGTCATCTCCCATTGTCAAAATGTAGTTTGCTCTCAGCTCTTTAACTGTGTTTCATTGTAACCTGTAACAGTCTTCCAGAAAGAAGGTGAAGGCACAATATCCCCATGATTTCTGATTATTATTTCTAATAATTTTTTCAGAATTTGTAAAGATGACAGAGGTGTTTCAAGCCTTTGTTTTGTTGTGGGGTTTGCTGGGGTTTTTTTTTGTAAATTGGAGTTTAAAGCTCTCTCTCTTTAGTAGATGTACTTAATCCTCTGCGCAGAAAGAATGCGCTTTTCTGAACAGCACATTTATAGTACTCGGCACTACACTAGTATGCTTTTGCAGGAGAACAAAGTTAGTTCTCAGTGGCCTTCTATGTCAGCTAGATTTCAGGAGCTGGAACTTGGTGTTTGGAAAACACCAAGTATCTGTCAGGGTTTTGGTCAGCTCTGTGCTAAAGTAATTCTTCATTCAGCATTGTGACGAAAGAGAACTCTCTTAGACACTAAACCCAAAAAGCTTTGGAGACCAATTAAAGAAAACTGATTTTTTGGACTGTGTTTTTCTGATCTGTATGAGATCTCTCCTTTTCAACCTATGCTATTAACTGTGCTGTGTGAGGCTGCTAGGGGAGATGTTCTGGGCAGCACTGGCATAGCAATGCCGTAGGAATGGTTCTCCAAATGTACTGCATCGGATTTGGGCACGTGAGTAAATTTAGGAAGAGTGGAGTGGGGTGGGGAGCTCTCTCTGAAGATGAGCACAACTGGGACTACAGGGCTGTGGTGCTCAGTGGGTGGTGTGGTTTGGGCAGGACTGGCCACTGAGGTGAATGACATGCTCTCCCCCACCTCTCTCTCCAAGGAGCGGGGGGAGAAGAGAAAAAGACTTCTGAGTTCAGAAGAAACGAAACTATTTTAATGAAATATTAGTAGTAAAATAATAAAAAGGACATAATGAAATTACATACAAAACCATATCAAGCTCTCGGGTTGATGGTCACATCACCAGTAAGCACTGAGAAAGTCCCACACTGGACTCGGTGACAGACGGGAGCTGGATTCCAAATTTGGATTCGAGAATGCACAGATCGGGATCAAAGGCAGACGAACAGACAGAGTCCTCCTTGGACGCCGGCCATTGAAGAAAGAGAGCTGACCCTTGGATCCCTCAGCTTTTATCCTGAGCACGAGGCAGATGGGATGGAACACCCCGTTGGTCAGTTTTGGGTCACCTGTCCTGTCCGCTCCTCCCCGCAGGTGTGACCCCTCTACGTGTTTCTGCTTCCCACCTCCAATGGGGCATACAACAAAGTTGGCTGTCCTCGGTCGTTATAGCAATGAGTACAAGCAAGAGCCTCTCTGCATCCCATTCCTTGGCATAAATTACAACTAATCAGGTCTTATCATCCTGAGAACAAGCAGTGTCTCCACAATACGCTGTTGATTTCCAAGAGTTTCAGAGAGTTCAGTTAGTTAGAAGAGGCTTAGCAGCAAAGTAAAATTACGGAGCAGAAAATTGGTTGTTTCACTTGACACCAGGACAGCAGGAGAATGCCCAGGGGCTGACGCTGCACTGTGTTGAAGGCTGTGTATGTGTTACTGTGGTGACAAGTGTACAGAGCAAGGCAGACCGTGCTTGCATGTAAACTGTATGCTGGCAGAATTTTTAATAAAACCAGGTGGGTTCAGAAACAGTTTTTGCAGCTGGCAGAGTGTCTTAGGGGGCAACTGCCTAGATAGGTGGAAGTGAATATCTTTTTCACGTCATAGTTCTTGAAGCAAATGAACGTAAAGCCACGTATTTTGCTTTTACTCAGCAGATGTCAGCACTGAAGGTTGTAATCTGTTTGGGAATTTTGTCTCCTGAATTATTTGTGTTTTATCCACAGTTTTTGAGCTACGGATAATTTTGGCTTCTCCATCCTGATAGGTCCTGATAGTTTATGTTCTTTCTTCACACAAATGATAGTAATCCAATAGTGTGGCTGTTAGTTGATGATAATTGTTGAACACATTTGTGGATGATCTTTTTTATCACTGCTGGTAAACATCAGATTTTAGTTCCTTTGAGATAATGGGAAGTGAAGAAGATAAAGATTAAATGTGTATAAGAAGTTATTTATCAAATAGATGTTGTGGGTGAAGTGCTACATGCTTGATAGTAAGAGAGTGTTTTTCCTGTCTAAGAGGTATAATCTGTTTAAAACTTGTACGTTTCTTGTGTTGATGTTTCCCTGGGCTGAGTGAACACTGCTGAATGTGTGTCTTTCTAAGTCATTGGTCATGGTTTACTGGAAATAAGTATTGCATCGCATTGAGAGGGACTACCAAGTACCCCTGGCATGGTGGTTTTTTCTGTGTGAATACTGGCAGACTCTCATTGCTGCTGCTGGTCTCTAAGGTCTGCCTGGTTGTGGCTTCGCCTGCAGGCCGACCATACGGACATTGCATTCTGTTCTCAGCTGAAATGTGTGAAGGAGTGGAATTTTCTGTTTAAACCCCTGGTTTTAACCCCTGGTTTAAACCCTGCTATTCTACTAATAGCAAATTGCTGTTGCTGGCAGGCCAAGGAGAGATGAGGACACATAAAGACTTTTTTCCATACTGTGACCATGAGTTGCATTTGTATGTTTTTCTTAATTTCAGTTATCCCTGTGTAGTAAATGAGAACAAAAAAAGTGTTTGTTACTTTGAGAGATTGAGGGCTGCATGGTTGAGGAAGATACGCTCACTATTAATTTCTCATTTAGCCAGCTGAAAAAAATATTTAAATAGGGAACGAACTGAAAAGTCAATGTAAGCAGAAGTGCTGAAAATGTTAATCTATGCACATAGTTTTATCAAATGCACAACAAATCATACATTGAACAAATGGGATTTTTTTCCCTCCAACATTTTATGGCAAGTTTAATAATAACTTTAAAGAAGTTAAATCAGTTTAGGAAAGTTGTCCACATAAAAGTCAATTGCAGTGAAGAGATTTTGGAAGTGTGATAAGGGTAGTTGAGGGCTTGTTTTCAGCAGAAGTTTGTGAACTGATACCCTTCCTTTTTCATTTTCTTTACATTAGTCATTATCTGTGAAATGAATCATAATGTCTGGTATTGTCCGGGCAAGTATCTTTTTCTGTCTTTGTCTACATCAAAGCCTTAAAGCCACAAACCCCCTGCCATGCTATGAGGATGGGAAGAAACTCCACCCCCGGTGTGCTCTGATTTTTATCTTAGCTACTGGCACCTATGATATACACAAGTGGTGGTAGCTTTCTCGGTTTTTGACTTTTCACTATCCTAGGCATCTGTGTGTGTATACACACTAGAAATTACTATGGCAATGTTACCATATTGTGATATCTTCTGTATGCACTTGTTTCTAGCAGTAGACCAGAAGGAGTGGAGAACACCTTTCTAGGATTCCCTAGCATAGGTACGGTGCCAACCTGCTGAGGTTTGGACAATGCCCTGGGCTCTTGTATCTTGAAATGTTGTCTTTCTTTCTTTGTCTAGTATCTGTAAGGGTTTTGGTCAGCTCCGTGCTAAAGTAATTCTTCATTCAGCATTGTGACGGAGGAGAATTCTCTTAGATGCTGAACCCAAAAAGCTTTGGAGACCAATTAAAGAAAACTTTTTTTTTGACTGGGCTTTTCTGACAGAAGCGCTCCTTGTGGCTGCAGTGCCTTTCTTGGACCTGATGGAGTCTGAGACTGTTCATCTGTTCTCCTTGTCGTGTGTAGTTGTCTGGTTCATTTTGTCTTGCATCCATGTTTAAGAATCCTAATGCAAAGGCTGGAGCTTCTGCTCTACTCTCTTAGCACTGCAAGTATTAGATTTTTTCCTCAACCTGTCAATGGTGTTAGATCCCTGTGAACAAATGTTTATAAAAGGAGCTAACAGTATAGTATGTATGGTAAAATATGGTAAAAAGCTGTAGCATTTTATCCAGCTTTCTTGGTATTTAAGTCCAACCTTTCTTTTTTTGTTTGTTTTTTTTTTTTTTTCTCTATAGTAATACAGTCTCTATTTCCTGAATCTGTATGAGAATATGATAAAAAAAAGACATTTGCCAGCCCAAATAGATATGAAACTACTGGTTTTGCAAGATAGATCCATGTTGACTTCAGTGATACAAGAAGGTGAAATGCTTTCAGATCTTTCTATCGCACCTGTACCAGCGGCACAGAATGCATGTCCCACTTAACTTCCACTTCTTATAAAGAGAGAATTTTTTTCTTTTTTTCACTTTGAGGGCAATGCTGATACTTTATAGTAAATACTTACAAGAAGTCAAAGCACGAGAAACCCACACCTAATTATAATGGTAAATAACTAATATCTGTAAATTAGGTACTTTGACAAAGATAATTTGTTAAAGTTACGACACACGATGGTGAAAGATTGGAAAAAGCATTGTTTGAGCACTGGTGATGTTTGGGTTTGCACAGGACAGAATAACTTCAGGATGTTGGAGCTGCTCATGTTTTAATAGCTTTTCCTGTCTTTGTATCACCAGTTTATTGTTAAAACAGAGGAAGATTCTGTATTTTACTGAATTGCAAAAAATCGGTGAGCAAACAGAATACAAGAAGCACTCCATATTGGGGACTGCCCTTTGTGGGAAAAATTCAAATCTAAATATCTTACGAGTGACACAGCAAATCAAACGTTCATGGTCACTCTTGGCATTACCATCAAAAGGATGGTTTTGGTGTTGCTCTTCTCTCCCCATGCTGCTGGCAGAAGTGTTTTTGCACTTCTCAATCATAAAACTGCTCTGAATTAGAACTGTCCTCCCTCCCCCTTCCAGCCTTGGTTAATTTTAACCTTGAGCTAGTTGAATAAATGCTTGTTTTTGCACAAGGGAGAGGGCAAACAGGGTAGTTGAAGAAGATTAAGAAACTATGGCATAAGTGAAACTAAAACTTTTGAATAAATACAAAGTCATACCTTTAGGTCAGTGCTGAAGTTGCAGATTTTCTCTTGAGTGTAAAAGACTAAAACATCTTAAGTAAAAATGGATGCAAAGTCATGAATGAAAAGAGCAGAGAAGTAAAACTCGTGCCGTGATTATCAAAAAGACGCAGCTGCTTGGTTTGTATTACAAATACACACAATGGTCAGGGGCTGATGCGTGATTTAGTTGTCTCCTGTATGGCTCTCACCAACAAGTCTCTCAGCTGGGTTATAGTTGAGGGACAGAACCGTGTTATTTCATGTACAGGTTCTTTTATTTTTTCCTGGACTGATAGTTTCTCTCATGTATGAGTAACAATTCACAATTAGCTCACTTGCATTGTGGCATTTCTTGGGCAGCTCAGGCTGTATCATGATCATATTTCTTATGCCTTTAATGAAATCATGTCAGCATCAACCAAGTTCTTCTAGCTCAAACATTTTGAAAGTTTTTTAGTGTTTTCCATTCCAAGTCTTTGAAGTGCTCATTCGGTGCTGTTTTGCAAAATCATTAGTGATTTTTCGCAGCTGCTGTTAAAACAGTATTGGAATTTCTTGAGAAAAATTGTATAGCTGGGAGTTGGACCTTTTGTGTCATTGTGCATCAGCAGAATGGTAAATAAACTCTTGAGACTCTTGGTATTCTCGTGCTTTTCCAAATGAACAAGGTAAATTAATTTTTTGAGAGTTAAAAATTAAATCCAAAGTTGTGCTTTATACTAAGAGAAGACAGTGAGAACACAGAATGATGATGTGTTTGATGTTCACTAGGAATTTCAATTTCCCAGTAGATTTTATACAGCTTAGAAGTTAGGGTTTACTGTGGGGTTACTCTGTCTTGCCAGCCCTCAAATGCTGGCTCCTCAGCCATGGGACTTGTGTCAGAATCTCTCCCGGGATAAGTATATTCAGTAGTGTTTGCTGCCCACTGTCGAACTCGTGAGCTTGCGCTGTGTTTCATACAGGACGGTGGCTGTGCGGATTGTGGGCTGGAGTTGTTGCCTTCTGCCGTTGTCCAGGTGGCAGCTCTGTCCTTGTGGAGTTCAGCCAGCGGGTAGTTGGTAGTGGCGGTGATGGGTACTGGTCCTGCCCTAGAGCGCTGTTAAAGTCCATTTGGAGGGGAAAAAAAAAAATCAGGATTTTTCAAAAGTTAATTTCATGTTTGTAAAGCAAAAAACTCAACCAACATCACCTTAGATTGTGTTTTGTTGTTGTGTAGGGTGTAATACTTGCTGTTGTGTAGGAACCTATGAGACTCGCTGGAACACTGGTTTGCCTGGTTTTCTTCTTTAACCTGGAGAAGCTTTTTCACTGATGTTAGCATCAGGTTTTCTTAATCCTGGCTGTTGGCTAGCTCAGGTCTTGGAATTCAGGCATCAAATTTTTCAAGAGGGAAAAGATACTTGATGGGGAGATTGTATTTTCAAGTCCTGGTAGACATTTGCATGATGTAACGGAAAGAGTGGCGATGGAAAACTAAGCCGATTAGGTCTTTCGGCTTTGCTGCAAACACTGTTGTTTTTGTGTTGACCTATTCCTTTGGTACTCTGTCAGGATAAAAATATTTCTTTAACCTATGATCTCTAGTTTATGAAATTACAGGATTTCCTGCTTGTCCATAATTCCGGTCCATGTCTGTTTTTTAAAGCTCCTTCGTACTGCAATAAGGAAACAAGTTGTAACAAATTTCTGCTAAATTGGTACTCCATTCTTGAAATTATTACCAGCTCCCTTGGTCTTTGCCCACCCTTGGAATTGCAGCAGCAGGAAGAAAGCGCATTTTTACGGAGCGGTTGCTCCAGGTCACACCGTAGGATATTTGTACAGCCTGCGGATGGGAAACATTTGGCTCAGCTGAGCCAGCTGAAGTCCAGGGCTGGGTTTGTTGCCTTGAGAGTATGAGGCTGCTGCCTACTCTGCTGCCTGCTCATCCTAGCTGTGCTCAGAGCACAAAGCCCTGGAATACAAGCGGTAGCGTATTTTTGTAGGGTGTCTCTGACCAGAGGAAAGAGAATTTTCTGCTTCTGGAACATGCTTATTGAATTAGCGTTCGCTACGAAGAGGTGTGGAAAGTACCACGTCAGGTTGTAGAATAATACTAACAATGGAAATTCAGTTCAAAGTAACTTTGAATATAAAAAGAAAGAAAAAAACCCCTTTTAAACCAAGCCATTTTTCATTTTATGTATACGTTATGTGCTTCAGGAAAATTACTACACAAATATTTCAGAGATTTTTAACATGCTGGAAATTTTTTATGCTCCCACCTGTAAAACTGCTGTCTTTCCAAGTATAGAATTCAGAAGGTGCCCAGAAGGCATGAAATAGTTTCTCGATATCTAAAAGTGTAACAATATTGAATTTTTATATTATTGGATAGTCTGGTGGTTGAAAGAAAGATCATACTGTGACAAGAAACTGAGATTCTTTCCTTATAATTTTTCCCTCCCTCTTTGGACATGTGATATACAATTTTAAAACTGTTAGTATATAGGGAACGTAGATTGCCATGATGGCAAATGTGAAAATTTTGTGAAAGAGGTTACATTTTTGGGGAGACAAAGGAAATGTCCTTAACACGATTTGCGAGTGTGGCTTTGGGGATTTTTTTAGCCTTCCTTTCTAAGGAAATGAAGCTGATGTATTTCAAGCCAGCCAGAGATACTTCTCTCTTAACATACCTTTTTAACAATTTGACAGTTTCAACTAATTTGTCAGGAAGACAGATGCATTGTATGCAATTATTTCCCAATGACTCCTGTGCACATAAGGTGCTGGGTAGAGGGGGAAATGCCCTGTTAATTCCTACAGTGAGGGTGAGACTGCAGGGGGCTATCAGTGCTTATCACTCATCGGAAAATCCCTGGAGCTGCGCATCCTGAGACCAGAAATCCCAAGAAGTCAGGATGCGTTTGCTGCTCTCTGAATTACTGGTTTATTTAAATTGTGGGTATTTGGTATAAGCTATTAGCAGGATGACATAGCTGACATAGTGGGGTGAAAGAGTGGTGGAGCAGCCAAAAGTGAGCAATAGGTAGCTCTGCTACATGAGCTCATTCTGCTACGTGCGAGTTGCAAGAACATTATTTCTAGCTGATGTCAGTGCTAAATTGACTCACTCGTCTCTTTTTTTTTTTTTCTCTTTTTTTTTTTTTTCTCTCATGTAAAAGGGAGTTTAAAGCAGTGGAAATACTGTATTCATAGGTGTTGGGGAAACTTGGGTGATATGATTATACTCATGTGACTGACTGTGACATTGCTCATGTTCTTCCTCTTGTCTTTATTCCAGTAATATGTCTGATGCTCTCGCAAATGCAGTATGTGAACGCTGCCAGACTCGATTTGATCCTGCAGAGAGGATTGTGAACAGCAATGGGGAGCTCTATCATGAAAACTGCTTTGTCTGTGCTCAGTGTTTTCGTCAGTTCCCAGATGGACTTTTTTATGAGGTGAGGTCTCATACTATGTGTAAGAGAAGAGAAATAGCTCCATTGAAATGCAAGGAATTAGGTGAAAATTCTGGCAGAAATAGGAATTGCCATCTTTCTTGAGTATTTCTTTTCTTAGCCCTGAACCTTTGTTGGTATTTTTTTGGTGGGCTTCTGACTTCATTTTCTTTTTTTCTTCTCACGTGCGGTGTTGTTACATCAGTAACAACAAAACTGTTTGCTTGCTCTTTGGATAAGAAGCATTTCAAAAAGAAAATAGAAAATGTTTCTTATTATTTCATTAGTTATAAGTGAATTTTTGTCTTTATTTTTAGGCATTTTGTACCAAACTTTTCTAACTGGGTAACTGAAATTGGTGAACCCATTTAAAAATGAGATGGAAGTATTTCTATAGAATATGTGCAAGCACATATTTGAATAACACATTCAAAACATGCTGCATTCTTAATTTGCTGTGTGTTTTAGCCTCATGGAGGAGGAGTAGTAGTTCTGAATTACATGAGTAAAAAAAACTAAAGCAAAAATGAAATTAAGGCCAACTATAGGAAAAGGGTTTTGGACACGTCAGGATTTTTACTGTCTTGTTGCAGCATTGCTATGAATTTAACTGTTTGCTACGCAAAGTCACCATGAGGCTGAAGCCATATCTGGATATTTCTTTAAGAAAAGTCCTTAGGAGTTTAACAACAGGTGAGGGGAGGCTAGAACTGGAAAACTTGTCTGACCTTTACTAATTGGTCATGTCAATGGAAATCATGCTGAACTATCAAGATGTAAGAGCAGTTCAGTTATTCACGAGGGTTCCTTCTCTCTTGTTTTGTTCACAGTTTGAAGGTCGGAAGTACTGCGAGCATGACTTTCAGATGCTGTTTGCTCCTTGCTGTGGGGAATGTGGTAAGATGTGGTGCATGTCGACACCGTGGGGTAACAGCTACAGGGCTGTGCAACCCTCCCACCATTGCAGTGGCATCCAGCCCTGCGCTGGGATTGTTGACGTCATTTTACGGAGCCAGAGCTCTGGAGGGAAACAAAACATGATACTAGCAGTGATTTGGGATATCCTGGTTGTGGGACTAATTCTGGTTTGGTTTTTTTTCAAAGTTAGACTGTAATAGTTCTTGTGGAATTAAAGTGGAAGGATTATGAAGGGCAGTAAACTTTTGATAGGACTCTTTTCTGCATGCATCTCAAGGTGTTGCTTTCCTTTTGCAGGCGAGTTCATTATTGGGCGTGTCATCAAGGCAATGAACAATAACTGGCACCCAGAATGTTTCCGCTGCGAGCTCTGCGATGTAGCACTTGCTGACCTGGGTTTTGTGAAGAATGCCGGCAGGTAGGATAGAGCAGGAGCTCTGAAAGTTTTATCGGTATGTTATGGATACAGTAGTGAGATGTTGAGAGTGGTCAGTTACTTATACACTGAGAGGCAGAACTTGAAAAGGTACAGAAGAAGCTTTAATGAATGGCCTGTTGGGAGATGGGCGGTGGAATGAAGAACAGTGTTCTTCATCCAATGAAACATGTAGAAAGCAGAAACTCAAATTTTAGTAGCTAGTGGGTGGGTTCTGGAAAAGAAAGGGATTTGAGGCAAAAGGCTGAATAGCAAGTGAGAAAAAGGGATTATGTGATCCTGGGCAGACTATTTATCAAGTAAGCTGTTGAACGGGAAATCAAGGTACAGCAAAAGGCCAAGAGAATAACACAAGGATGACAGCAAAGCCCATTCAGCATGTGATTCCCCTGGTCTTCGGAAATCATTCATTTTGTGTACAGCGATATAAAAATGAGTCCTAAACGTTGATTAATGCATTTAATTACAAAGTAAGAAGTAAAAACATGAAGGGGAACTTGTACAAAAGCACATTATGATAAGAAAATAAAACGATCCAGCAGTTAGCAGACAGTGTTGCACATTTCATAGTTAATTTCAGGCTTCCCTATGTCTTGAGTAAAGCCTAGTAGTTTCCTAGAGTTTATATTCTCACTAACTAACTGGTAAAGAAAGGAAGGAAAGGTTATATACTTGTACCCTGTCCAGCAGGGATTCCTCTCAACTCCCACTTCTTTTCCATCTTGCATGCAACTTCTGTGCCTTAATTTTTGGAGCTGGGCATAATTGATTCCCTTTTGACACCTAAGCTTGTTAGAATGGGCTGTTTTGATAGCACCTAGGGTGTTCTGGGGTAGCAGTTGTGATTGAAGCAGTTCAAGCCAGATAAATTATTTGTGATTTCATAATTTGTGGGCCAAATCTAAAATGGTAAGGAGCTCATTCCCAAAACCATAGAAGAGGGATATGCGTGTGTATCTATCGGTACATAAAAAATATAATTCATCTGTCACATGATTTCCTATAATATTTGTCTCCATAGCGTAGAAGCAGTCTTCTAGTAAATATTATTGGAAACTCTTGGGTTCTTTTTCCCAATTCTCATTGTACCCCGTCTTCCCTAGTCTGCCTGTCATCTCCAGATGTATTCCACTGGATGCAATTTGTACCGGCTAGATTAGTTAAGATAATCCCTACTTTATCCACAGCGAAGGAATAGTCTTGCTAGATAAGTCACAAAAAATAATTGTAGAACACCTCAAAGACAGGAATCTCCTCTGGACAAAGTAGACTTCACTTCTTTATATGCTTACTTTTCTTCACTTTTGCCATTTGGGTTCATATTTTTATGATTTGGTATGTAGTAAAGATGAATGCTGCATTCCTAAATAGCCCTTTTCCATTCTTTAGTTTGAGGGTTATCAGGACATCTGATGGTTTACAGGGAACTACGTAAAAGAGGCAGTGTAGTAAATGTTGTCCAGCCTCTGTCTGCAGCTTTGAGACAACGTCAGAGGGCAGATAGAAAAGGTAGTGTGAAGTTTAGTGCTCATCTCCCACTCTGAATACTGGGAAGAAGTAAAAAAATTCTAAGTCCTATCTTAATTCCAGTCCAGGTTGGGTGCATTGCAGCATTTTGGTCTTTTTTTCTTGCTACCATTTAGTATCAATTTTCTGTCTACTATGTATAAACACTTTGGATTCAGAGACTTGAACAAGATGCCCAAAGCATCCTGTCTTTTCATCGGGCAGGTCTATCTCTGCAAGTGCTCAAGGCCAGGTTGGATGGGTCTTGGAGCAACCTGGTCTAGTGGGAGGTGTCCCTGCCCAGGGCAGAGGGGTTGAAACTAGATGGTCTTTAAGGTTCCTTCCAACGCAAATCATTCTGTCATTCTAGGGATCTCTACTGCTGGCACAACATAAAATTTTAAAGTAGGCTGTAAGCATTGTCCAGAGGAAGAGTCCTCTGCTTTGGGAATTGTTTGGGTTTTTTTAAAAAAAAAGAAAAAGTCCGTTTCATAGCCTCTTTGCTCCCTTCCCTATTCCTAAGTCTTCAGCCCTCAGTTTCACATCTAGAAATCAGTAGAACTGTACTTCTGTTTGCAGTTTCAGTCAGGCAAGAACATGTGATCTCTGTTGTCAGAGGGGTTCTTGCTAATTACAGTCCCATAAAGACAGCAGAACTCCTTAGGATGAGTTGGACTCTGGGTGGACTATCTTGCTGCGTATTTGTACTCTCAGCTGATTTTGGTGGAACGGAGTCGAAACAGTGAGGTTCACAGTTCAGATTTAGCACTTAGTGAACTTTCATTTGTCTTACCCTCATACGTTTGAGGCAACATTACAGTCTTTTTAACACAAAACAGATTGCACAAAGCCTCACGGAATTTCTCAGCCACAAAAAAATACATGACTGGGTCAAAGGCACCATTTAGACTCGTGAGACAGGAAGTGATGCGGTTACTGAGGGCTAGAACACGCTGTGTTTCACAGGAAGTTTTGGTCCCATTGTAATGAAGAATATAAATGTAGCGATTGACATGATAAGGTACAAAGCAAATCAGAAAGATCATCAGCACCATGATGATCATTTTGATAGCTTTTTCCTTCAGGTGTTTCTCAACTCTGTTCCCGCTCTTCAGGCTTCGGATGATTAATAAGTAGCAAGTCACTGTAGTAACAAACGGGAAGGTGAATGCCACGGCTAGGGACAGAAGGGCATGACGTGATGCCTTTTCTCTGTAGAGCTGCAGGCAGACAGTTGTGTTTTTCGTGTCGACCGTCTGCACGCTGAGCAGCAGAGGTGCCATTGCAACCCCAACTATGACCCATAGAAAGGCACATGCCAAATGGGCGTAAAGGGACCTGCGGAGCTTGATGGACTTCACGGGGTGCACAATGGCTAGGAAACGGTCAATGCTGATACACATGAGGAAGTAGATACTGGCATACATGTTGAGGTAAAAAAGGAAACCAGTGAGTCTGCACGGGATCTCACCAAATGGCCAATGATTACCAGAAAAATGGTACACCATCCGGGTGGGAAGTACCAGCACGAAGCACAGGTCAGCCACAGCAAGATGCATCAGGAAAACGTTGGCAGGTGTGCCTGACTTTTGGTCCCGGATGAAGAGCCAAAGAGCCAGGGCATTGCCGACAAAAGCCAGGATGAAGTCCAGGAAGTAGAAAGTGGCAAAAAGGATGTTCTCGAGGTGTGTCTCTTTGCCACATTGCTCTGACGTTTCCAAAGGGAAATTTGACTGATTTGAGCAATTGAAGAGTAGGGTTGAGGCATCTGCCGGGCTGTTCATTTTTCAACACAGTTCTGAAGAAAAAAACCTGCAAGAGTTGAGACAGTATATTACAAAAGAGCCTGTTTTTGTGAAGGAAAAAACCGAACACAAAAACAAACACGAAAAACCCACCTAAAAAACCCACACATGGAAATCAATGATGTCTCCTGTTTGCTAATATTGGTGTTTAATATGACAGGTCAATCTGAGTTTAAAGCCTTATATTAAAATCCTGAATATCTCCTGCTTGGCTGGGTTTTCCAGACCATTAAATCCTGTTGAAGGAACTGCTATAAAGAGCTAGCTAGCTGAGCATGAGCTCATCTCCTGCCTGTGCTGAGAGCAGTTGAATAACAGGATAGTGAAATGCTTGTGCATGTCTGGTTAATGGAAGAGCGGAAGTGGGTTCTGTATGTCGAGCTAGAAAATATTTGCTATGTTTAATTTGAAAGCCTGGTTCAGGACTGAAGAGCTCCTCATGAGTCAGCTTTTCTGAGCACAGGTATCTGTTGTAAGGTGACCTAGCTTAGAATATCTATTGTGTTCTTAGGTGGAAGACAGGTCAGGTATTGCTGTTATTAAAAAACCCACAGGGTTCCTGAAAGTCTTTGAGAATTATTTTAGTTTGAAGTCCTGTATTTAAGGCAAGTGCATCTGGTCCCAATATAGGAGGAAACTTTTCAGATGGGTTGCAGCATCTCATTTGAACAGCAAAAAGCACTGAATTGACTCAGAAAAGATTGTTAGTATTAGACTGTGCTGTCGGTTACTTGTCAAAGTGTCTTCCTTCCCAGCAGCTTTCTTCTTCTCCCAGCATAATTCTCTCTGTTCCACCCTCAGAAGCCTGAACTCCACTGTCTCTTACCCAGGGCCTTTTCCAAGTAGCAGCTTAGTAACACTGAGCCTCGCTTTGCCAGCGTCTCTGTTGTACGCAGGGTCCTGAACAGGATCAACAAAAAGTGGTAAGATCTTCTGGGCACCTACCCACAGCGTTTTATACGTTTCTCATGTGTGGGTGTAGGTGGTAGGGAAGTGTAGGCAGGCCAACTTCCCAGCGTTGTCTCTGTTTCTTGGATCCCTCAGAGACGTTACAGTTTGTGCAGGAGTAACTCCGTTGTGCTCGCCATTGCATTTGGTACTGATCAACCATTTCTCCCTAATATTCAATAGAGCTTTCAATACATCCATTTTCCTCTGCTGAGACTATACTTTTAAGATAATTGCTGACATGGTTAGACAAAATTTTTAGTCTCGAGCAGAGACTAATATGGTGAAATTTTGCATCATTAGACAGTTGATCCAAGGCATTATGCAATGCCTCCGGCTTCCCAACAGAACCAATTATTCAGACGCCTAAAAATACTGGTGGCTAATTGAGAAACTGAAATGGGATTAAGAACAGACCAATAGATTGGAAAATGTGAACAAAATTTCAAGGTAATTATCATCTTTTGTTTGGCTGCCATCACTTTCAGGTGGACAGAAATCTGCAAGAGCTGGGTATTAGTATGCTGGACCACTTCTGTTCTCAGTTGAAGAGACAAAAGTCAACACAAGGGAGACTGAATGAAATTCAGAAACTGAAATTTCTCCATATGGCCACAGAGGGGCCTTCTTACTCCATCCATTGCCTAGGTACCCTGCATGTTTATGGCACCAAAAAGACTCGAGGTTTGAGCGTATGGCTACTCACTGCCTACTGCCTGCTTCTTTGTAGTCCTAGAGACAGCAACAAATTATTAGCTTGGAATTACTAGAGGTGCGTGTGCGAGAGAGATTCTACAGCCCTTTTTTCCAAGGGACATTTTATCTATGAGAGACATGTGAAATCTTGCTTTCACGTAAAAAAGGAAAAGTCCCTGTTGCAGTTTTTCTGTGAATTTCCCGGGTTTGCAGAGGAGCCCGCATTTTTTGCTTGTAGTGTTTTATTTGTCCCTTACAGAGTAAAACCTGCAAGTATTTTTGAACACAAGATTTTGAAGTTTGTATGTAGTAGTGACATTGAATGCTCAAACACTTGCCCTCCCTGGCTTAAATTAGTTTAAATATGTATTTTATTAGTTTAAATATGTATTTTTCTATTGCATACCAAAGGATAAGTATGATGACACCATGCCATTTTACTGGCTGTTAATTTACAGTGGTACCTATCACCTCATGTTCTGGCTATGTAGCCTTTTTTTGCGTCAGACACTTTTTAAAAATATGCTTTTAATCTGCCAAAAATGTAATCAGGTGATCTTTACATACACACGTGCCAGTGACTGGGCAGTCTGATGCCCAAGCATTACTCTCTATATGGTTGTGACACCACTGAGAATGCCGTAAGTGCCGGCTTGGACCAGCTGAAAAGGCAGAAGCAAGGGCTGTCTAATGGAACAGACAAGGATGTCCCTTGTCTTAGTGATAATGATTTAAATCAGTTCAAGAAATGAAGCGGTAAGTAGACTTTTTCCCTGTTTACAAGCTAAATACTAGGGGTTTAGCAGAACGATACATTGAACTGATTCTGTTTGAGCTGTAAGGAGGATCTTTGGGATTCAGAGCCAGCTGAGTGGCAACGCCAGACTTGGAATAGCCAAGACTTAAAAGTCGAGAGTTTTGTCCTCACTGGTGGCAGCGTTGAGTCCACCATTGATTTCTATCTGAACCTGCTTTCACTGCAAAATACTGTGGGGTGGAGTAGAAAGGAGAATGTCAGAGCGATCGCAAAGCCCCATATGTCAGTGCCAGGAAGGGAGAGGCTTAGAACTAATGATACAATTGAAATAGGTTCAGTCTTTTCAAATGAGTGCCTTCGTAGGAGAGCTGCTGTTCCCTAATTTACTATTTAGAGCACGGTGAAGGAAGTATTTTTCATTGCCTGTTCAGAAATGATAGAAAAGGGAAGCGGGCCACTTTCTAATTTTGCTTAGGTTTTAAATTAGAAGGGAATTTGAATTAATTTTTTTATTTTTTTAACAATCCTGTTTATTGAAAGGAAAATTTTGGTGTAGCACTTGAGTAGGTTAGGAGAAAAAGCTGACACATCCCTAGAATTAATTGTTAAGCTTATTTTTAGAATTGATATGTTTTCAACAAGATGCTCTAACTTTACAAAAGTAATAGTTCTTTGACAAAATGTTCTGTAGACAGTGTGGAAAGCCCTTTGCTGTTATTTACAGTTCCACTTCTATTTTGCCTCATTTTATCCTATCAGTTTAAAATAAATGTGTTTAATTTTTAGGTTTTTCTTTCTTTTTGGTTTGTTGTGCTTACAAAAAAGCACTCAAAGTCCTAGAAAGCTTGTTGTATTAGTCTGTATGAATGCTAAGAGCAAACGAGAAACCTTCCCAAATGACCTAGAATGTGTAGTTTGTGCTAAGCTATATGATGCAAGAAGCTTTGACTCCACAGACAGAAAACCCCTTTAGGAGTCTGGCTCATTGTCCGATAATTTCCGCTTGGATTGCACTTCTGGTGTTGTGCGAATATTTAGTGATTTATGTATTGCTAAACAGAGCGCTATTCTGGAACGAGCCATTCTCCCAGGCCTCCCAGGGCTGAGCTGTAATGGGGATGGCACTGCTCGTTTGAAATGCGTGCACACGGACCATATTTTATGCCCCATTTCTCTTCCGCTCAGAAACAAGCAAGATAACAATCCACAAGGCTGTCAGTTGTAGACACAACCTGATTACTCTTTCAGCAGATGCTCTGTTTATCTTCAATGAAACAATTATTAAGCAGAAGAAATATTTAGCTCATTGTAAGTTAGTTTCCTGGCTTAATTGGAGCTTTTGTTACAATGCCCACTGCAGATAAATCTGAACTGTATCTTAGGGTTTGCAGTGAATATCAGAAATTTTTGTTCTTGCTCTCAGCTAGAGCTGTTTCTGGTTTGGGATTATGCTAGTTTGTGAGGTTTTATGATTATTGCTGTAGTGTATTGTCAAATGGGAGTGTCTCCTATCTTTTACTGAAAGTACTCTTAATTAGAAATAGTCCACTTCTCACTGAAATTATTCTCCTGAAAATCACTCCCTGCTGAGCCTCCCACCCTTCAGCAGAAATAGTTGTTTCTTGTGAGCGTCAAAGCAGTGTCAGAGCGCCCTGGAAATACCATACAGCTGTCAGCCTTTCTGGCACAAATGGATGTACATTAAGTACAGAAGCTTGAAAACTTTTATATTTTGGAGGAGTCATGTGAAGAAGAGTGAGGAAGTTATTCTAAGAAGTTCAAAAAATGTTGTCTGTTCTTATTTTCAATAATTTCCATTATATTCTTCCACCTCTGTGTTTGTCTTTCCACCTCACTGACACCAGCTAAAACTATTGCCCTTAGGAAAGCTCCTTCGTTATTCTGCTAACAGAAGTTTGTCTCTTACCTCTTTACAATGCAGTCCTATGGGTGGAATAGAGGGTCCTTTTGGGGAAAATCTCAAGGCACTCCTGGTGACAGCAAAACCAAATGGAAGCAGCAATGGTGAAAACAAGAAGATGATCCAAAAAGAGCACACAGTTGCAGAGTTGCTGAGGGTGGAGAGGGGAGCCCCTCTATATAGTGTCCTTCTAGCTCTGATAGCGCATTATCAGCTCAGTCACACGGGAGAGCGGAGGAGAGGACACCCCAGCACTGAAGAGCAGTCTTCATCCCAGCTGAGCTCTTGGCACTGGGGTTGCTGCTGCTGTTATAGATACGAATATACTGTATGAATATTCCAGTGTTTGTGGTGCTTACTAAAGGCTGCTACTGACCTCCCGGCCGTGAACACAGACTTCTTGGAGTCCCCTGATTATTTTAGGAGGGTGGAGAGAAGCATTGTTTGGGGGAAGTCTGGTATTAATAGGCACAACAGGACATTTCAGAATGGGATAATTCCATAATGGTGGGAGTGGGGAGGGGGAGAGGGAGAGGGGCGGCTGCTATGGTAACAGCTTAGCCTGTCCAACACTTCCCTTTGCTTGCAATAGAGGAGGGTCTATGGGATGGCGGAGAGGGTTTGTGAGCGGGGAGGGGTTGATAATGGTTTATCAGTGCAAATGGCTGAAGGCATCTTATTCAGCGGAATGAGAGGAGTCTCTTTCAGGACACTTGCTTCAGGGTCCCTATGTCCTGCCCCGTATAATTACTCTGCATTTGACAGTGCCGAATAAAATTGATGCCTTTATGCTGAGATGAGCACAGCTGCATGTTTCCTTATAATGGGGTGCTGTCTGCTTTTTCTGGACTCCGTCTGGGCAGACAGTAGTTCCAGCCCTGGAGAGAGACACTTGCTGACAGGAGGACTCAGATTTGGAGAGAATAATAATGATACTTAGCACTTAGACAGGCGCCTGCCAGCTGAGGGTCATAAATGTTTGAGGTCTCACAACAACATCTGTGTTGTATTCTTATCCCCATTTTACAGATCTAAGGGTAAGTGATTCATCACAGCAGAATTTTGGAAGGGGCCCTGCAAAGAACCCACAACTTCAGCCATAAATCGACCCTTTCCATTTGAACTTTTCCTTTTGTCTGGTGTCTTTTGAGAATGACCTGTAAACCTCAGCAAGTGTTTCACATAGTGATAGTGAAAGGAGTTAAGCAGCCTTATCTGTTTTGTGACAAAGAAACCCACGGAAGTAATTTCTCTGTCATTTTCATTTTATCATAAATTCTTCCCAGCCTGCAGCATTGCAGCTAGAGGGTTAGGTAGCAGGCAAGTAAACTGGACAGCTTCTCCTCAGAGCTTCTAAATATTGAGCTAAAACTGGTGGATTCCATCAGCTTTTACAGAAGTTTTTTACGCCTTTGCCCAGGCTTTTCTACCAGAAATTTGGCTTATCTACCTGTTCAGGACTGTACTTGTAATATGTTCTGGAACGTGTGATAGGAACACAGTTACATTTACCACATAAAATTGCAAAATTGCATAGTTCTTTATTTTCTTTAAGTTAAGACCAAAAGGAATTTGTAGACAGAAGAGCTAGTATTCAATGGTCTCTTGTTGTCCTACCTATTGAAGACTAAGGAATCCAGCCATGGTAAAGGCATTCGAGCAATGTGCTTTGGTTTAATATTTTTTTTATTCTCCCTCCTCGACTCCCTCTCTGTGCTCTAATGCATTTGTTATGACTGGATCCCATAGTTAATAATAGAGAGAGAGTGTTGGTACCTTTCCTTGCCCACATCTCAAAAGAAGAGTTCTAGAACTGGAAAGGTTACCTAAAAGAATGACAGGATGGTATCCCTTGATGGGACATAAATCAGTGAATATTGGGGGAGTATTCTAAGGGAATACAACTCTCTGACTGCTCGATCCACATACTGTATTCTGTGCAACTGGTGTGTAAGACAGGTGTGTACTAGACTAAATTATGTTTACTCTGACCTTGGAAGATACTACTTCTGTTACATAAAGTACATCCTACAGCATGCACTGTATGTTCGTTTAGGAGGAAGAATTTCTTAGTATTTTTTTTTCTCTTTACTTTGTTCAACCAGGCATCTGTGCAGGCCCTGCCATAACCGTGAAAAAGCTAAGGGACTGGGCAAGTACATCTGTCAGAAGTGCCACTTGATAATCGATGAGCAGCCTCTGATGTTTAGGAATGATTCCTACCATCCGGATCACTTCAACTGCACCCACTGTGGGTATGTTCTCATATTCTAAACTCTGACAAAAAAGGAGAGAGCCAGCAGTGCTGTCCTCTCCAATGCCTAAACTTTGCTGCCTTCACATTGTTGAAGAAACAGAAAATGTGCGAGGAGAAATCCAAAGAAATTTGGAAAGCCTACAGGAACTTTAGTTTTATTTTGCCTCAATTTGAATGACTTTAGTTTTATCCTAAACTTGAATGACACTATTTTATACTGAAAATGAAAATAGTTCCTTAGCATGAACTTAGCCAGAAGGCTGTGTGCAAATTACAATAATAGTGTTGTCCAAAGATAGCTGTTGCCAGGCTATTCAAAATGGTTTCACTTTGCATGCCTGGATAGAAGGAAAAAGGTGATTTTGTGAGCTGTGTCAGTCTTCTGGCACGGTGCAGTACCATGCTGATACCTGAAGGCAGTGTAAATGGAACGCAGGACTGCCCTAGAACGGGTAACAGTGCTGAAGAATAAAGTAAATGGCTCAGTGCTGAGTGCTACTAGGATTGTCCCTGTAACTGAGCTGTCCCATTCAGAGACCACTTGAGTCTTTGCATGACACTGCATTGTTCTACGTAAGTGCATCTCATATTTCTGCCAGAGTATGCCAGTATATCATAGTATACATGATATTCCACTTATGTTCTCTTGTCTGGCAAACTGAGAAAACATTTTTAGATGTGTTGACAATAATTGTATGTCACTAGCTTGATTTAATGACTCTGCATTTATAGCCCAAATGTTGCCGAAGTATGTTAACTTTCACGTTTGGTCTTCCAAAACTTCACCTCGGGCATTGAAAAGCTTCACTTGGTGTTCTTACTTCAGGGACGTGTTTGTGTTTTCAGGAAGGAG
The DNA here is from genome assembly GCA_013398295.1 of Chionis minor. Taxonomy (NCBI): domain Eukaryota; kingdom Metazoa; phylum Chordata; class Aves; order Charadriiformes; family Chionidae; genus Chionis; species Chionis minor. The sequence continues at coordinate 462,851 of VZSF01011039.1, read as the reverse complement.
CTGACTGCTGAGGCCCGGGAGCTGAAGGGAGAGCTGTATTGCCTGCCCTGCCACGACAAGATGGGAATCCCCATCTGCGGAGCCTGCCGCAGGCCCATCGAGGGACGAGTGGTCAATGCTCTGGGAAAGCAGTGGCATGTGGAGGTGAGGCCTCTCTGAATTTGAAACTTCCTTCAAAGAGATAGTTTGGAAGAGGACTAGAGCTGGTTGGAAGCACATTTGTGTGATCTGTAATATATTAATTCAGACAAAACCCAGTTATATATGTTTCAGATTGTCTTCACTTTATGTGAGTGAATCAGTACAGGAGGGTCATCAGGGTTGCCTAAGAAAGCTGTGCTTTCACAACAGTAATGACCTTAATTTTAAAATGCCTGAGTTGTGTTGCAGATGCTGAACAGCATCCGCTTACTAATGAATTACACATTTACTATGATGTACGTAGATATATCCTCTCCAACCCCAGCTAACAGGTTCATATAGTGTTAGAATTTTAATGTAGGTAGAGCCAGTGCAGTTCTTGCTTTTTAAGCCTTTTCAGCTCATTGTTTCTATAACTTTCAACTGAGTCATCTCACTCAAAACTCTGCAGTTTTTTAGTGATTTATGGTTTTAGTGATTTAAGCCTGCTAGGGCTTGAACTGAGAGAGATGCTGCTGCTCATTTGAAGTGCATTCATACCAACCATGTTTTATGTTCCTGTTCCTCATCTCTGAAATAAGCAAGATAATAGACCGCAAGTCTATCAGTATAGACACAAGGTGATTGCCCTTTCAGCAAGTCTTCTACCTGTCTTTAATGCAATTCTTAATTACTACACTAGACTAAATATTTCCTCTTTTCTTTTGCTTTGATAAAGATCTTCCTGTCCCAGTTTCATTAAAGCATTAAGGGGTAACAGTTTTAAACTGAAAGAGTGTAGATTTACATTACATATTAGGAAGAAATGCTTTACTGTGAGAGTGGTGAGACACTGGCACAGGTTGTCCAGAGAAGCTGTGGCTGCCCCATCCCTGGAGGTTCAAGGCCAGGTTGGACGGGGCTTGGAGCAACCTGGTCTGGTGGGAGGTGTCCCTGCCCAGGGCAGGGGGGTTGGAACTAGATGATCTTAAGGTCCCTTCCAACCCAAACCATTCTGTGATTCTATGATTAAATGTCTTATATTGAGCCATGATTCGTAGTCATTCAAGTTTTTCCCTGGTGGTGGAAAAGTCGCTTTGCCTGCCACCAAATGTCTTTTTTTTTCTTTTACAGCATTTTGTTTGTGCCAAATGTGAGAAGCCGTTCTTGGGGCACCGACACTATGAGAAAAAAGGACTGGCTTATTGTGAAACTCACTATAACCAGGTAAATTCTGCCATCTATACTGTAGGTACTTGCTTTGTCTGGGAAATGCTTTTTTGTATTTTACATATGCAAATCTATGCAGATTTTGCATAATCTGAATTTGTAGAAGCAATACAATATTAAGAAATTAGTGAGATTTAACCGAAAAAATAGTTTTTCTTGGTAGATGTGAACAATGATGCTGAGAACAGAATAGAAATGTATTGGGGATATTGATTTTTCTTTGTGCCATTGATAAAAAAACCCACTTAGCATGGGTTGTGATTAAAACCCTGTAATTCTACTTCCACTCCTTGTGTGGACTTCTTTGATAATGACTTGCTTCCATGGGGCCTAAGATAAACGTTGGGCTGCCTAAAGCATAAGAAAAGTATATTTCAAAAGCTGACAAAAACCTATTTTTTCTGTATGACTTTACTGAACAGCTATGAGTTAGCTATTTTCTTCTGTCAGATAAATTAGTCTCTCTCATAAGAGATAAGTGTTACTGTTTTGAAAGTAGCTCTAGTTTTTATTTTGATGTTTATAGTTAAGCATCAGGAGATGTTTGTCTACGGTAAGCATCATACTCTACCAAACCTCTTTTCTCCAAATTGCCAAATGTACAGGACTTTGAGATCACATAACAGTGGTAGAGTGTGAGGCATCAACAAAAAAGGTTTTGTAGTATTTAGTGGTATGAGATCCAAAGGAACATAGACTATTTGGCAAGTGTATGAGAAGTTATTCAGAAGATTTAAATTGGTATATTTGCAGGCTACTGCAATGTCTGGGAATTCTTCGATTGTTAGGATTTAATCTTCGCACCAGCTGTGTAATTTGGGGAGCACGAGTAGTCAGTAACATGAGTTCCTGTTCTTATTTCTTTTGCTCTGCAGCTCTTTGGAGATGTCTGTTACAACTGCAGCCACGTGATAGAGGGAGATGGTAAGATTTGTTCTCTCCTTGGTTTGGGTTGCTGTCCTTGTTCCATTTGTTAGTGCAGCTGTTGCAGTCCCACAGTTGCAAGGCACCAGTGTTTCTTTTCACATCTGGCCTCATTTGAATTGGGATACAAATCCGAATTCAAATAATCCGACAGTTTCCTTTTATTTTGTGCTTTTGCTTTTGCAGTGGTATCAGCTCTCAACAAGGCCTGGTGTGTGAATTGCTTCTCCTGCTCCACCTGCAACATCAAGCTTACACTGAAGTAAGTCAGCGTTTACATTTCAGACCATATGAGCATTTGCCCCTAAGGCAGGGTATCAGCTTGGGGGAGCCACGAGCCAGTGCCTCTCTGAGGGGCAGGAAACCTTTTCTCTGTGGGAGCGGGTGCTTATAATTCCACTGATTTCAGAACTAAAAGGGACCTGGGACTCAGCATCCTCTGTAATTTATTTTCCTTCGTTAATCTATTCTCTAAGAAGGTTGGATAAGAGGAGAAATCATTCGGCAGTACAGAGGGAAGGCTCTAAACTTCAAGTAACTGCTTGTCCTCAAATACCTGCAGCCTCCATGTCTCCTTAGTCTGGATGTTCCCCTCAATGACAGTATTTGAAATTGCATAAATTATTTTGAAAGAAAATATTATCCTAGTTACCTCAAGTATGTAGAAGAGGGACAGAAAACAAAGCAATCTTACATTTTTCCTTTCTCAGGTTCAAACCCTTATCCTACTATGCCAGGTTGGCCCTGCTGGCCCCGTATTTGAAGGAGCTCTAATTGATCATAAAGAGGACCTTTGAAGTGACACTTCCATTCTACGATAACAGCATTGCTATTCTAGACTGTTACATACAAATATATAGTAAAATCTTGCTCCTCATTTAACTAGCAATACTAAAGACTCTAGTTCCCTGATGAGAACCCAATCTCTGTACCTTAACATGACCAGATGAGGAAGTTACTTTTTATACATGCAGCAGCATTTACGTAGATTCATGGAGGCTTGTTTTAGTGAAGCAAAAACCTTTTTAATAGCCCGCTGTTCTTTGTGTTAAAGGAATAAGTTTGTGGAGTTTGACATGAAGCCTGTATGCAAGAAGTGCTATGAGAAATTCCCCCTGGAGCTGAAGAAACGCCTGAAGAAGTTGTCAGAGCTGGCATCCAAGAAGGCACATCCCAAAGCTCTGGATTTAAACTCTGCTTAAACAGGTCTGTCAGTCTACTGACTGCACTCTTACAGTCATAAGCTGCTGCTCACAGCAGCTGTTGATTACAGAGGCAATTACTAAGGACAAGTGAAACCGAAGATAAGTAGTACCTTCCCCTGCTTCTGGGAATGCAGCTTGCATCTTCACTATTTTTTTTCTCAAGCAATTGTTTAATAACACTGGCAGAGAGAGGAATATGATTTCTGCTTGAGCAGTTTACAGGCTGGTTATTAATTTGCTAATAACAACTTATTCTGCCTTTGTGGAAGTGTACACAGTCTTTCCTTAATTGAACTGTAGTTCTCTCTCCGTTCCTCTATAGTCCAAGTAATTTGGAAACAGTGGTTGAGTGTAGGGGTGGAAGAAATGTGTGGTTTGCTCTTTTTCAGTTAAAGTATGAAAATTTTTCTTCTTACCCTGGGTGAAGACATTTTATTTTTTTTTAATACATAGGCAAATATTCTGAAAGCTGTCAGTTTTTGCTACGTGCAAAATGTTCTGGCCTTTCTCCAGATTCCTGCTGAGCATATATGAGTGCTGTACAGGCCTTCTGGTTTGCAGGTTACTGGCAAGGCCCAGGAACCAGTAGTTATTGCATCTGCACTGCCCGCTTAGCTGGCTTAGGTCCAACATTAAGACATCTGAAGAAGTTTGCTTTGCTGCTTCCCTGTTGAGTACTAAGGAGATTTCAACTGTCAATGCCACGTCAGCCTCTTCAGCTGGGCTCTCCTTAAGGAGAGGGTGACTATGGCAAATTATTCTGCTTGAAACTGACACTATAAATTCCTCAGTATGTTCTCTGCTACTACATGGCTACCAGAGCTTCTAGTGATCAACACAAAGCATGTCCTCACCACTGACATTTCTTGAGGCAATATGGCTGGAGCCTTGGTTATTCTTTTGCATGACAAAATCGAATTGATGTTACAGTACCAATTTAAGCACATCAGTTTACCTGTCCTTTTCACTTTATTTGAAAGATGAGTATACGCTTGTTGGTCACGCTCCAGAAGGCCCAATTACATGAAAGCGTTTCTAATATTTACAGTTTGTAGTGGATCTGATCTTATGCAGAAAAATCCCAAGAAGTATTTTTTACAATTTTCACCCGAATGAGTTTCCCATCACCCTTCTTCTGAAGAGCTGAGTGTACTTAAAGAGAGGACATCAGGCGTAAACCTATATATCTTAAGCATATAGTTCTGCTCTGTGGCAGAAGTAGCCTATTCGCTGGTGAAGTTTCACTGGTCCTACTGCCTCTGCTATCACAACCCAAGGTGCTGAGAAATTTACTGGTTTTGAACATTCCTGATATTTTTCAGGGGTGAGCCATCAGCAGTGCTGTTCCTGATGCCACCTGTGTGTTGTGTAATCACAGTGAGCTTCTGAGACCTCTGGAGGTGTCCCTGTATTTTCTTGTGCTGAACTAAGCTGAGCAGACTGAAAATCCCTTTTCCATGAATAGTTGGAGACTATGCCCGCCCTTTTTGCAAGGTAAACAGGACGAAACGCACTGGAAGACTGCTGTCCCTTGTATGATTTAAATCTTCCAAAAAGGGGCTAGTTTAGTAGGTCAAATGAACACAGCAGCTGGGCCTGGGCACTACCCCGCAGCCCCAGGTGAATCAGCTAGCAAGAAGTCAAAGCTGCCTCACTTTATGTGTGAGCAGCAACTGGATTGGGGTAATAGCTTACCTTAAAATTGTCCTCAGTGCCACCACACTCTGCTCAGAATAATTCTAAACGAGATAGTAGCTAAAGCATTGATAGCTCCTAACTCGCCTGCTGTAGTGCTACCAGTGAAACTGCACCAGTGGTATCACAGCAGTGGTGGGAAATCCCGGTTAACTGTGTGCAGGTGAGAATCCCATATGCAAGACCATCTCTTAGACACTGGCTTAGCTAATTCCATTTCTGGCACCTGCTTTGCTCTTTCTTGCTGTAAGTTACCATTAACTTTTAACCAGGGTATACTGCATCCACTTTAACGCTGATGAGGGGATAGGCCTTAATTTTCACAGTAGAACTCTTCCATCCTCTTCTGACCCATATGCATTTTTAGATTATAGTAATAGTAGCTGCTTTTGTCACTGCTTTAGGAGAACATGTGGCTAGTCACTGTTCTCTCACCAGCCTTTAAATGGCCTTTTAGTTAAGGGCACAAAGAGCAGCTTGTCTTTTGGTGCAGTAGTATGTGGCCACTGCAGAGTCTGGTCTTGTAAGCCTATCTTCTAAGCCTATCTTTGGCATTTTTTTCACAGCATAAAACACAAGAACTGCTGCTCTAGGTGCAAATCCGTATGTTAGGCACTCCTCCCAGCGTAAAGCATTCAGGTCTGTTTCTCTGATCTCAGTCACGGGCCATGTGTAATGCCAAACCTGAGCAGCTGTGTATCGTCAGCCTGCTGGGAGGGTGGTGAAGGAACACACAGCCGCATAGCTACTGGTAAATACGGAAAGACTGTGTAACTAGCAGGCAGTAGGTAATACTCTTTCAGTGGCCGCTCCCAAGTTCAGCAATGGAAAATGCATGTATGAAGAATGGAATTACTTTTGTACCGCAAGTAGAGACTTAGTGTGTGCTCTCACTTTGTCTCGTTCTAGAAATTCAGTAGACCTGGTAAGCTTCAGTGGTCAAAGGACAGTTGATATCGTTCTCTTTGATAAGCTGTTAAGTTCTCTAGGGTTTGGATTCTGTCCTTCACAGCATTTCCCAAAATTAGTGGAGGAAAAAATCATCACAATTCCTGATCTCTGTAATAGTGGAGGGTGATATTCTCTTAGTATCTCTTAAATTATTAATTTTTCAGAATTATTTTTCTGATACTCCTGCTGCCCATAGCCTGCAATGTGCAGAGTTACAGTAGTGACTGTTACTCACACACCTTTTATGGGACAGTGGAATTGAAAGAGTAAGAGAAATAACATAAATAGTTTAAATAACTGCATCTTCCTCTACTTCTTCGAGTCCCCTTTTTAAAAACTAGGTTGAATATAATGCAGACTTAGGAATTCCCCACAGTGTGTTGATAGGTTGACAGGTTGTTTGCTTGTTGGTATTTTTTTAAAAAGAGTCAAGGTCTGAGTGAGAAATAAGCTGCATGCTTTTTTCCATTGCTGTAGATAGACATACTGGCCAAATTCATCCTAGGCACCACACCACTGGAGAGTGTAGATTTATATCAAGGTTGAACTTGGCTCAGAAGTCTACATGTACTAAAAGCTGTTGTCTCATTATATACATGTATAGTTTACATTCATATTTATACATACTGAATTAAAATCACTAATATTCACTGAGTACACTTGAAAATGGTTTTGCTTTTAGAAACCACAGTATGTGAAGCTTCTTTCTATTCAAAGGGTATGTTAATCACTTGCAATCTTTGCAATCTTTGCAATCTTTCTTTGTGGCAACCTAATCTGCTCTCTAGGGTTTGTGTCCTGGTCTTTATTTTTACAGCAGTCTGTGCAATGTAGGCAAATATTGTTCAACCTTCTGTACAGAGAGCTTCAAGGTGTTGCGTGTTTTAGATGATATGACTGACACTTTTTTTAAAAAGTGGTTGGATGGTAAAGGAATAGATTGCAGGCAAACGTAATAAATGTGGTTGTACTAGTCTGTAAAGCACAATTAAGTGCTGAGGATGGCATAGACTGAGTAAAAGAATTAGCAGCTACTTGCCTTGGTTCGGGCCTTGCTGAGCGGTGTGGATTCTGCACTGTGTGGAGCTCTCATTTTATCACACATTGCTTGTGTTGTCTGACCAAAACATGTGATGGTGGATTGAAATGTTGTAATACTGTACCTTTTTATGTTCCTGTAATAAAGTTAACTGTAATACATTTTAAATCTTCACATGCAAAACAAGTGTAAAAAGGTTGTGTATTGTACAGCGAAAAAACCCAGACAACTACATTGGCCACGCTGAGCCAGAGAGTGTTACACGCTCTGAGGAACTCTGGGGATTGCCCAAATCTGAAGCGCTGTTGTGGTGAATTCACGTTTTGGATCTGTGCTCTTTCTATGGTGATGTGTTGGTTGATGAGGGTGTGCGGAAAGGGGGGTATCATCCTTTTAGAGGCTGCGCTGTACAAATTGTGTTGTGTAGATGGGATGCTGTGATCGTTTACGGGCTCCAGGGGATGTTTGGTAGATTTAGGTTACATGGATCTACAGTGAATATTCAGTTTGCTTGTAACAAAAGGCAGTGTGGTTGATTTTCTGCAGTGTTTATTTAAAAACCAGAAGCAACACAGTCTGGCTGCAGAATTTCTTTTTGTACAGGTCAAATATTGAATGCTTCTCACTTACTGCCAGTTAGCTCAGGCATAGGATGACAAAACAAGTCAAAGTCACTAGTCTCAAATGTTTCCATTGCCAGCAATGGACATGACAGCAGGGATATCTAATTGCTTGCAAAAGGATCAACTATTCTGACAAGTGTGGCACTCATTTAGATGCACAAAGAGAGTGGGGCTCTTCCCTGCCACCCATGTACAGAACTCCCATTAGCGTTTGAATTTCACACACACACATCTGAGGGAACAAGAGAACCATTGTGCATACATTGGCAAAATTGAGAGCTCTAGCAGAGCTGCTTCTCCAGCACTGCCAGATCGTATCTCAGAGAACTTGGTGTAAATGCTTTAAGACATATCCATGTTTCACTGTGAGCAGGGGAGGGCTCGTCATTGAGGAAGGAGTACTTGTTCTCTGCTGGGGTAAGGATCTAGGCTCACTCCCGCCACAGCGCACCACAGGACCAAAGGTGTGTGTTTACAGAGGTCTGAGAAATGAACAAGCCATGAATCAAATTTTACCACTCAAAGTGCCTGCTAAACAGGGAATAGAAAAGATCAGGAGAAATTAAAGCTATTATTCTTGTCTCGTGAATGAATGTCTGCATAACTCCAAGCTGAGAACATTTGTATAGAGCAGAAAAGTCTCTTTTCAACAGATGTCTGTTAGACTGAGTTCTTCGATTCTGATTTGCACTGAATAGCACATCTGTATCTTGAAATAGGAGCAACTGTGTAAAAGTAGTGGACACAAAATCCAGACTCATTTCAGAGTTTGTTTACGCTTACTGGAAACTGCATAGTAGAAAGCAGTTGTTAGTTTCCAAGTGCATTATAAAATGTGGAAGAAACAAAAATATTTAATTTAACCAAGGCAATGGTACCCCAGTGGACAGCCTGCTAATTTAGCAGCACACAGGAATGATAGTTATATCCTGACAGTAACTGGCTGTCATGGGCTACTGAAAATTGCAGGATGTAACCTAGTTATAAAAGGATGAAAATCAGCATCTTACCTTTCAAGGTGTCCAGTTATCCTACTACTAATGGGCATTTCTTCACTCTTTGAACTTCCAATAGGAGGAAAAAATATTATATTACCTCTGTTTGCAAAGGCTCAAGGAGTTTATGCATTTGGTAAGAGCATATACAACAAGGGGCTATTTTCTTTCCAAAAGGAAGACAACTTTTCATGCGTGTCTCTTTAAGAATGGAGGAGATTTAGAGTATCAGAAGAGGCTCTCATATTAGGGTTCCTCCACCCTCAGCCCCCATATTACATTAAAATCCATTAAAAAAACCTTCCTCTAAATCCAAATTCTGAATGGAATTCTTGTACTGCATCTAAGACAGATGAGTGTTACAGATATTTGAAAGCACGTGCTCGCTTGAGCTTCTCTTGTGGTAATATTTCAGCAACACAGTTCATGCAGTGTGTGATCAGAAGACTGATCATCGAGTTTAATATTTTTTAGATGGCATTTCTTCCAGAAGATGAAATTATAAGTAGTTTGGCACAGATATAGGTCACGGGTTCTATTTACGCTCTCAAGCTGGGAGGTTCTTTTGCTTGTTTACAGCATTCATTAGCAGGCGTACATAGGATGTTAACAAGTCATCCATTTTGTAACCCTGTCAGAAAAGAAAAAAGTCTTAAGACTCTCAAAGAGATCCAGAAGCAAAAATAACTATAATTTTCTCCCTTTTTTTATCTTCTCCTTAGGTTCTTTCCTGCATGGACATCTCCTCTTCCACAGCTATCACTGTTTTGCTAATTGTCTTTTCCTGCCTCTGCTTTTCCCTTCATAGATTTACAAAACTTCACAGACTGTAGCTCTACCGTCTGCTTGTCATACATTCTATAGTTGACATCTTGTATTTAGGAATCCAAGCTTTTCTGCGAGAGAAGTTAATTCCTTAAATGTTTTTATGTTATCTTTACAAATTTGCCTTTAACTGTCAGTACGGTGATGCTTGGTGATGCTTGTCTGAGTCTGTGGACAATATGAAACCAATTCTTAAAAAGGTGGTACAGCTCATTGACGAGGGTAAAATCTTACAAGGATGGTGTGACTGCATAGATGGATCAAACCATGCAAGACAAAAAGCCTCTTACGTAGTTTTGTGGGTAAAGTGCAGTCTTTTCTTAATGCTTCAGATAGATAGAATTTTGACATATGGGAAGAATTGGGAAGACGACTTTTTCCTTGTCTTTGTGGCTTGCTTCTTTGCATCAGATGGCATTATATAGCACTGAATTGGTTCTTAACTGCAATTTTATTGACCAAGCAGTGAATGTTTTTTGTATGTGCACGGATTTTAACATCTGTTTTGGCACCATTGTTTTGTAGCATTTCTGGATGTAAAGGAAAAGTTAGGAGTTCCTTGTGCGTAAGTTAACAAAACTCTTCTTACCAGAGATGTCTCACATAAGATCCGACTTCCTCGTACCAGGTTCCCTATTGTCATGTGAAAGTATGTGCTTCCACTGCTCCAATTGGAGATTTTATTGAAGGGGTAGACTGTTAAAATATCCTGTAAGGGGAAACAAACTGAACTATGTAACATTTCTCAAATGAAAATGGGCTGTTATGTAAGAAAGCTTGTAGAGACAGAATATTCTTTTTTCCTTCCCACTTTATTTATAAACACAGTGGATCAAGGTAGGTCTTGCATCTAGAATAGTGGTATACTGTATTTTCTACCAAGCAGTTGAGTCTTACTCACTCTAACAAGATTTCCTTTCATTATATATTGATCTTTGCCATAGCACACTGCCGTTATATTTACAATACTCTAAAACTCGCTGGGTATTTGTTCTCTTATTAAAAGCAAATAGTGATATTCATAAATGCTTTTGCCTGGGAACTTGGTAAGACCAGACTGTTTGTCTGTAACAGAGAGCTGGTAAACGCTGTCATTCAACCTCATCTTTTAGACAGTTTGGGTTTCCTGCAAAGCATTTTTCTGAAACAAATTCTCTAGTGTACTGTCCATGAATCTGCCTGATCTGTCCATGGATCTGCACTTTGGCTAGGTCCATCATGATTACCACTTCTTTTTTCAGAGATTCTCTACACTGTTTCCTTTCCAGTGCAGAAACTGCAAAGAAATGATGTAAGGCAATAACGTTGCACTCTGTTCCACGCAGAAAATAAATAGGGGGGCTCTATCCTATCCTTCAAGGAGAAGGCCCTGTTGCTGTGCCTAAATTGTTAGCACGGTCACTGAAGTCCTTCCTTAGACAGACTCTTGAGAAGCAACTGTTACCTTTGTCTTCTGATGTATCAGTGAAACTCCTTGTTTGTTGATTGCAATCAGCACAATCTCTGGGAAATTTGGCTCCGAGGTTTGCTATAAATGAGTAACAGAGAAAGATAAGCAGAAAAGGAAAAAATGATCCATATTAGGTGCATAGTGACCTTTAACAGTGTCCAGTGGTGTTTGTTCTCTTTACCAAATCAACACTGAAACATAAAGCTCTTCAATATTACGCAACTATTGCTAGGGATGACCGTATATTCTGGTCATTTTTGGCCGTATATTGATGACTAGAGCAGCTGCTACATAAAAGCAGAATCAGACCCATTTTTCCCTAGGCTGTCTGATAACAGCCTTGATGATTGGTTGCAATAAAAGCAGAATCAGACCCATTATTCTCTAGGCTGTCTGATAATAGGCTTGATGATTGGTTGCAAACCAGTTAAGAGCCTAGCGAGCAGAAATTAAAGGTAGCAAGTGGGAAGTGATTCCTGGAGGTATCCACTGCAGAATGAGAGGATTAGTACAGCTCTGTTCTAAGGGAACAGTCCCCAGAGATACAAGATTTGGCAGCATTTTGTAGTGGAGAACAATGACGGATAGCTAAGTGTCTGTATAACCAAAAGACCCCATCTACTGCATGGTTGTAATATTAAGTATTACAGCTGGAACGACAACACAGCCAGTAAATAACAGGCATAGTTGAGAAGGGATAAAAAACCCCCCATCTCCCCGCTTTCAATGAACTGCGTTTTCCTCAGTAGATGACGTGAAACCAGCTTTATAATGCATTCTCACAGAGATACGCAATTATCATCAGTCCTTATCCCCCAGTGCTGGTCTCCTACCAAAGCTATTCATACAGGCCGTTAAACCTACCTTCACCTCAAAGAAGGCTGATCCAAATGTTGGCCACCGGTGTATCATTTTCAAGAAGGCAATCTTGGCCTCATCCACAGTTTTTCCTTCATGTTTGCTATATGCTGCAGTAATACTCTGTTTAGAAAAAAGGATACAAAGCCTTTTCAGTTGGAGACAGGCAGGTTTCCAATGTCCAGCATTAGCACTAAAGACAGCATCAGATCACCCCCAAGATCAGGCTTGTGCCCACAGCAACATAAGACTGTGAAAATGAAAATTGCCTGCCGTGCCATGAGGCAAGGTGGAGCCAGAACGTCCCCAGTGTTCCTTACTTATTAGCTGGGTGAAGGAAGTCCAGGAACCCGAGGGAATGGATTTCAGGCTAGCGGAGCAATATGGAATGAAAGAAAATTCAGAAAGCTGGTGTTCAATACCCACAGACATGCATCACATTTTCTGCTGAAATGCAGGGTGAGTTTTCCCTCTATATTTCAAATAATGTCCTGTGTCTTCCTCAGTGATGAGCACCTGCTGAAAATGTCTTGCCTTTCGGTGGAGGAAAGAGCGTTTTGCTCTGAGTAGCACACACATGCTGAAAGGTGACTGATTTGCTGCCTAAACTATGAAATACTTAGATTACATTTTAATTTTCTCTTTTTCTAGAAGATCCTCAAATCCCCAGTCCCATCACTGATTTTCCTAGCTCTAACTCTTCTTCTGGGCACTGAAAATAGGTTATTATCTCCAAGAAAGATGCATATCTCAAATCAGTCATCCAGGCCTGCAGATATCTTCCAGAGGTTTGGTAGAGAGGATGCAAAATCTAGATTGTAAGAGGCTAAACATCAACTTCCCGTAGCATCCTTCCATCCTTCCAAGACAAAAAAGTAGTGTGCCTCAGTGTCTGTCTTCTCTCATAAAGCCCTGTGTAAGCAGCATGATTAATGAAAGCTGATGTTCTTACCTTCTTCCACTCATCTAGTGAGATTACTCGGAGCAGATTGTCTGGCACCAGCTCCTTCAGGATTTTGGGGATGGTTACCAGCTGTGTGCGGTCATTGTTGAAGCGCACTTTATAAATCAGCCCTGCCAGCTGGACGGCTTCATCCTTGGAACACTTGTGGTATCCTCTGAGGTACTTTGGCAGCTCCTGGAAGAGACCATTTCTGAATCCAGGCAGAATGGGCTGAAGCAAACATCGATTTAGGCATTCTAAGTCTGTGAGGTCGGGATGTGAGTCTTGTGAAACACAGTCCAAGGACATCTGAAGAACTTTTGACTCCTTATGGAGGTTCTCTTTTCCAATCCAAACCATTCTATGATTCTCTATACAATTACAGAGCAAGATGAGCACCGCCAGGTACTTACTAGATTAGATTAGAATTAGATCAGGGAGCTGTGCTCCTAACATAAGCAATATAGCTAAGGTGTGAACACTGGGAGAAACAAATCTCCCGAGGCTAAGCTGTGCCTTCCAGAGGAGGCTGTATAAGGCAGGGAGACTGTAACACTCCAGAAGGCTTACTTTCTCAGGAGTATTTCTTGGATCACATTGCCTGCCATTATATTTATGCTTTAGGGAGCTTGTTACCTGGTGGTAATGAAAAATGACATCAGCTTTTAGGTCCTTCCCAGGAGTTACGTTCAGCCACAGCTTTCTCATGAAGTACACCTTATAAGCCACAGACAGAGTAGCCCCTAAGGAAACAACATCTTGTTAGTATTCTCTGTATCACTGTAAAGTTCCGCAGTTTTTAAATGGCTCGTGAGTTTCTTCAGAGATGTAATTGTCATGGTTTTGGGCTGGATTGGCCACTCAGGCGGAACAACAAAGAGAGGCAGGAGAGAGAGACACTTACTAGTTTAGAAGGAACTAAACTACTTTAATGAAATATTATTAATAAAATGAAAAGGAAATTCTGGTTTTAATAGTAACAAACAAAATTACTAACAAAAAAAGTAGAAAAGGCCATTTTAGATGACCAAGAAAGCGATTAGTTGTCAGTTCCTGGACAATGATGATGCAGTGATGTAAGGTGCAGGCTCGTCAGAGATGGAGGAAGAGTTTGAGGATGCCTGCAGTACAAGTGTTTGTTATTTCTTGGTGCTTTTGACAGCTGCCTGCCGATGTGCGGCACACCTGAATTCTGTTACACTGCTGCAGGTACCTTTCCCTGATGACTGGTGTTTACAGAAATGAATTGTGATTTAGTGCACCCACATCTTTATGCTGTGATTCTCAGAGCTCCTAGCAGCTGCATCAGAGAAGAGGTAAGTTAGAAAGTCTTAGATACATAGATAGTGCTTCAGGAAGTTGAATCTCAGCTGTCCTGAAATAAGCAAAGGTCAAGATAAATGAATTTGAAATTTGAGTGGAGTTTGAGTTTGATGTAGATTTCAAAATGTATGTTATACATGGGGGTGAAGTGCAAAGAATTGCTGTCATTAGTGTTACATTGTGTTATTCAAACAAGTGTTCCCTGGCAATACAACTTGTGCTTTGGTATCACCTGGTAATAATCTAGACAACAATTTTCTAACAACCCAAGACATAGGAGTGACACTGTGTAAAGAACCTATTTACATGTGTTGGCTGATACCAGATCTGGCAATGCACGAGCATTGGGCTGTAAAGAGAATCAAGGTGTCTAACTTGTGTGCACCCAGCTGTGTGTTTTGGATGCAACAGGTCAAAAAATCTTTGGTACCAATTTAAAATTTCTGGAGACATCCCCCCACAAAGATATTCTGGTGTTTCTGAGAGCCAGTGCTTGGCTGCATCAGGTTGCTGGACCTTTCTGCTGGTGCAGGCAGTAACCGTGTATGTAGAAACAAGAACGATACGTGTTTGCCATACGCTTCTCAAGATGGAGTAAATCCTACTGGCTAAATTTGCTGCTGCCCCAGATCAACACAGCATCTCATGCAGCTTCTTGTCATGCTGACATTCTCCTTACCATCTTTCCCTGGTTTGTTCCTCCTGTTCCAGTCTGTCACCTGCCTTAGTGAGTCAAAGAAGTAGTCTGCTTCATTCTGACTGATCACCTGGAAGAGGCCAAGCAACGGAGAGAAAGGAGGGATTAGCAGATCATATAAAATACTGCCTCTGTCAACATACCCAAGTATCAGGCTGAATTTTCTTTCCCTGTCTACAGTGAGAGAGCACAATTACGGCAGGAAAGACAGAGGTGAGGGGAAAGAAGTAGAGAAATAGGAGGAAGAAGGCTCAAATTATTTACATTTCATATGGGGATTTTTGTTGCATCTTTTGTTGCTTTTTTCTTTCCAGCCTCCTTATTGAAGTCAAGCTGAAGATGCCTACCTTATTTTTAGCCATCTCTTCTTTGTCAAATATTGGCACATACCTGGTTCTTTTTTTCAGGAACGCAGCACATCATAAGCTCCCTGTACTTGGACTCAATGCTGCTTTTGCCCTTCCGGAGAGAAGGGACCTCTCAGCGAGGCAGCCAACCCAAGCTTCAGCTCAGGCAAGGCAAGTTTCTGAGAAACTAGGCAGCAATCAGTCAAACTGGTCAGGCCCTGCTCTCCCTAAGCCTAGTGGGTACTGTCTGTGTGCAGCACATCTCCTGGACAAAGCCTGAGTGGAAAAGGGCTGAATCCAGCAGTAGCAGCACGCAATTTGGTACCATCCCAGCAGCTGCAAGAAAGGCCATGTCTTCTTGCTTTTAGTAATACGTGTGTACTGGTAGACTGAAAGAAACTCTTCATCTCCATCCAGCCCCTTCAAAAGACTCAAAATAATTGTCAGGTGCTAACAGTTTGAGTGTAGGTTGTATCCCCTCGCTAAGACAGTAGAGACGTGCTCTGTTGCTTGACATCTTATATGGTTGTTTAAGTGGTCTGGTAAATAAGTAAGAGAAGAGGAGGGAGTCTGGCCACTCCCCCATAATCGAGAAGACTTACCTTGTCTGCAATCTTCACAAAGAGGCTGAAACCTTCCCAGGAGCTCAGCTGCAATTTGGAAGCAATTTTCTGACACAGGGTCCGGATTTTGGTGTTTGTTCCCACATCAAATGTCTAAGAGATAACAAGACTCTTGTTACACAGAGGAGAGGAAGAAATGAGAACACTGAATGTCTTGAAACGTGCTCCTGCATGAACACATCGTGGCTGGGAAAATGGTCAAGGCTGGGAAAACAAGTAAGTTCTCACCTGTTCTGTTTCATTGGGGAAGCAAATCTTGTGTGAGATCTTAGTGTTGTTCTGTAAGATGGCCTCCACCTCCACAGGATGAGGTGCCCACTTCCTGGAGCCACTCCTACAAAATGCCACCACCATCGTAAGAGATCAGTGCTGGGTGTTTTATCTTTGAGGAGCTGGAACAACAGTATTCCACCCAAACACCAGACTCCATCCAAAAGGCTAGTACTGTGCAATGGGGTGGTCTCCAATGGACCTCCACGCCAATGCAAATTCAGTGCGTTAACAGCAAGAAACTGAGGGTCTAATTAGCACGTATATTAAAAGTCTGTTCTACTCTGCAAGGAGGTTGCATGAATAAGGCACCTTCTATGTATTCAGCAACATTTTTCCTTATGTTATTGGTGGGAAGATAGTGGCCACAAGGAGAAATACATTTTATTTAATTCTTGCATAAGCAAAAAGATATACATTTGGATACAAAAATGAGCTACAGCTCAGGAGGGAAGTACCAGAAAAGTTTGGAGCGCCACTAGAAGAATTACATTTTACATAAGAGCTGGCATATAATCACAGACTCAAGAGGTGCTTAAGCTGTACAATCCCAGTTCTTTGAAATTGCATCTCAGAGCAGAGCTGCCTTTTAAAGCAAAGGAACCGGCCCTGAAGTCTGAGGCATGCAAAAACCTCGACACAGTTAAAGTGAGGATAAATCTAGCACATTGCCTTCTGGGGCTGGTATCTTCCTGCCCTCGGTGACACAAAGCAGGCTGCTTGGAGATTTTGTACACCATAGCTTATGGGCCAAACTCCTCTTTCACACTGGGCCAGTCTCAGGAAGAAAGTTTAGTCTGGCAGCTTTAGTTGTGTGGATTTGCAAACTAATTTTTTTCCATTAAATAAAGTAGCAGTTCCATTTGGAGAAGGAAAACCTGACTGTAACCGACTTGAACAGGATGTGCTTGGGCACTGTGCAGGCACTGTAGGGAGTGTGGACCGGCCCTCCTCTGCCGTCTAATCCTGGATTTGCTGCAGGGGGAAGACAGAGGAGACTGCGGAGGTGCAGCAGCTTGGCTGGAGGCACAGAGCCATCTCTCCTTGTAGCCTCAGCTAGGAATTCATTGCCAAGGCAAGATCTGCTTAACACCCCCTGGGGTTCTCACTGGTTCCCTGGCCAGGAGTTTGGGGAGGAAAAAAGTGTACCCAAGGGCTCGGGGCTCACTTGGGTTGCACTGCACGTGTTCTAGGTCAGTCCCTGCCTGCTCTCCCTTTTCCAAAGACAGCAGGTTACTTACAGGGAGAAGTTGTACTAGATGATCACTGTTAAGTCCCTTCCAACTGAACTATACTCCTTTTCTCCCTTTTCCTTTTCCTTTTCCTTTTCCCTTTTCCTTTTCCTTTTTTCTGTCCTGTCCTATTCTTTCTGTTCTGTTCTGCAGGTGCAGGTTTAATCTCAGGAAAAGAAATGCTCTTAGGAAACAACAGTTGTCTTTGTTCCTCTTCTCATCCCCCAGGCTCCAGATCTGTGGTGGTTTAGCAGCTAGAATTCTCCTCCCAAACAGCCCGTTCTGCTCTCCCCTTCCTCTTTCCCGCCTCTAAAGAAGCTCTCTACAGCTCGACAGGGCTTAGACCATGAATAGCACATGATACAGGGAGGCAGGAAATTTTCAGTCTTCTCCATAGAAAACCCCAATGAATAGCATTCCTCATCATGCATTTTTCAGGCACTTCAAAGGCGAGTTCCGCGTGCAGTGACATTTCCCCAGCAGTGCCAAAACATCCACTGCAAGGGGGACAGCCGCTGTGTTGGCATTCGCCTCGAGCCTGGCCCACAGGGCTCACAGACCAAACGCAGGGCCCAGCCTAAGAGAAGAGGGAGGATGGAGGAGCTGGAGGGAGGAATCGCCGGACAGCTTCTTTACTGAAGAGGTCTGTGGCAAGCAGGTGGTAACTCAGGGCAGCATCAAAAGGGAGAAGGCCGGGGTTAACCTTGATGCCAAAGCATTGTGTTCCCAGAGCATCAAGCTGGGTAATTCCAGTGCCCAGAGGAATCTAAGGAAACCTTCCCTCTGTGGTTCAACTGATCCTTCCTGAAAACCAGGTAGCCCTTCCACTATACCAACAATTCGTTCGGAAGCTTGGGAAGCACTGTGGGCTGGAGGCTCTATTGCTTCAGCCCTCACCAGGACAGGGTTAATGCCCAGAGGACTGAGAAGTGCCTTAGTGTGAGCAGCCAGCTAAGTGTCAGGGCTTTGCTTGTTTGGATTTCTTCAAGGACCAGGAACTGACTGTGCTGATCTTCTCTTCCCAGCATGGATTTGCTTTGCTTCACCATCAGAAAACCAACAGAGCCACATCACATCGGCACTCTGCAGATATTGGTGACTTCAGTGGTGCCACCCCAATATGAGTGAAACCTAGTATTTTTAGCTGCACATGTGTTGCTCTGTGCTACTGAGATTCAACAGACTCAAGACTAAAGCTGGGGCACATGTAAGGGAGAAAAGGGCATGCTGCCTCACCAAAGAAAAACAAGGTCAGGACCTCATCAAGGACAACTCGGGGTTTCATTTCGAGCTGCATCCCTTTAAGCATGTTTGAAATACTCAGCTCTGGGAGTCAAGTGATGATGTGTAACACTGAACTTTTAAAAACGTTGCTAACTGCAAAAGAAAAAAGTGAAACTGTGACACAGACCAGCCCTAGTGGTTCAAATTCTGTGAGAGAATTAAAAATAATGATCATTTAAAAGGAAAGGATGTAAAGAGAGGAAGGAAAGTAAGAGTCTCAATATTTTAGCCCTTTGGATTTTTTGGCACCCGATTAATGATTTTTGAACACTTCGGGCTGGCTACATGCCAGATCGTTTACCTCATCACTGTCTGAATCCTCCGAGTGCACTCCAGGGCCAGTGTCTCTTTCTGACGTGTCTCCATGAACTTCTGGGCATGTTTCAGCAGTGACTTGCTGGGTGGGAACAGGCCAGTGCAGAGCCAAAGGAGCTGCCAGCCCTTGGTCACGCTGTACCTGCGAACGCAAAGCAAGCAGCTCTGCTACAGCCACATAAAATTGTTTTTTTTGACCACACACCAGCTACAGGGAAGAGAAACACACTCCCACCATGGTATGTTGTGCTATTCGGCAGAGAGCTGCAAATCAGCAGAGCAAAGCAGGATCTGGTCAGCTGTTTTCTGCGCAATGATCACAGCCCGTATGCTGAATTCTGGCCGATAATATTCACAACATTTGCAAATCTCACAAATAAATACAAGCTCCAGTTTAACAGTCATCTTGGAAGCAGTGACCCTCATGCTATCCTCATGGCAAGCCACTGTCAATTTGCTGTTCAAGCTCACATTTATTTGGATTGTGTTTTATCAGCTGCTTATATTCACCTGCCCTCTGTGCTCACCAGCTTTGCTCAGGGCAAAAAAAATGTGCTTTCCCTTAAGCATGCTCCTGCTCTGAAAAAGGAGCAGGTAGATGACATCGTGTAATGAGTTAGTTACAGTTCTTAAAAACACCAGATCAAGTCTGTACAATTTTCAGGCAGAAAGCCAGTTCCTCCAGGCTCTGGACTGAGAAATCTGCCAGTCGAAGCTCTTCTGGCATCTCACCCTCCCCAGTAAGAAAGCCTTTGCAGCCAGGAGGCGGTCAGTCATTCTACTGTCAAAGCCAGGAGCAGAAGACACTTCAGCTGTGTCTCCTGCGGGATCAGGGCAATCTGTGGGATTGCCCTGAAACACTAAACGGTGTGCAGTGGTTTTGGTTGGGAAAACCAGCAGGTCTGCCTCAGAATGGGCACCAGACTCTGCTGAATAAAGAGGTCCTGGCTTCTTTATTCCCATTTACTTTTCCAATTTTGCAGCTGAAGACACACTACTTTAATCCCATTTATACTCTATAGATCAGTGGTGTTTCTGTGTGTGGGAGAGCGTGACATGGTCCGCAGGGCAGCAGCCTGGGAAGGATGAAAGATTTGTTGCTCTGGCTGTTCTAATGAAAATATATGGAAATAGCCACCTTTCAAGCATTGTTTTTTCCACATCAGTGATCCTTCTCAAAACAGTGGACTAAATTGGTAAGAATACATCAGGCATGGCACTGGCACCATGGTTACAGACTATGCATTAAATAGCCTGTAAGATTTACTGCATGCAAGGAAATTTACTGTTTAATAGTTACACACATGGTAGAAGTTCCACTAAGTTTAATATCTATGGAACAGTAAGAAAGAAAATAAACAAATAGAAGCTCCCTCTCTAACTTCTGCAGTGACACACTGCAGCTAGAAAGAGACAAACCATTTTGTTAATAATTAATATTATTTTAAGCTTCTTTTTGCAATTCAGTTCCCCCGGAAACAGGTCAAATTATAATATTATGGATGAGGAAGCAAAACACCAGCCTGTTGCAGCGACTTATGCATGGGCCAGGCCTGTGTAACCCACCTGTTCTGCAAGCCAGTTGTGTAACCTAATTAACATAGCTACTCCAAAGGATTCACTGGTGGTAAAAGATCTAGCGTGAACTGTGTGCACATAGGAGGGAAATACCATCATTGGGAAACTTCAAACAAACGGAGGGCTGGCAGCACAGTCGCTGAAAGCATTCAAAACCTCTATGCAGTGCCGTATTTTCTCCACAGACTGCCTCGGGAGCAAGAGGGAGCAAGTAACACCCCGCTGCCTCACAGCCCGCTGCACAGAGACGAGCATTGAATGCTGATGGGAGCAAAGCAGCAGCTCAAGGGAGACACGTAATGGTCCCGCTCTGTGACCTGTCACTGCCAGTCAGCGGTCCTGAATGCGCTGCAAAGGTGAGCCCCACAGCACTGCCTGGACAAAGGGGCAAGGGAAGGTGTCACTCCAACATTGGGCCATCCTTCCCCTCTGCCCCCACCCCATCACAGGCGTAGCAGGGATTCCTGCTCGCCACCTGTACTTGAGCCCTGGCTGTGCAGAAACAGGATGTTTGCTCCCAGCTGAGTACCTGTTTCTGTTCTCAGTCAGTTGCTTCATAATCTGACAGTAAATCTCATCCCGCAGGACCTCCTCCTGGATAGCTGCTACAAATATCTGGTCAGTGACTTCCACAGAGGAGTGTGTCTGTTTTGAGGGATAGTCCCCCATGAATTTCATGATGGGTGAATGTGCTGTTAAGGGCAAAAGCAGGCCAATTTCAGAAAGTAAATGGGAAGTCCCACCTGGATCCTAACATGCTAATGACTCTGTTGATGTCTAAGTGGCAAATACTGGGAGGAGGGTCTGGAACGTATTCCCTGCTTGTCCCATGCCCCCTTTCCCTGTGCAGTACTCGCTGCTTGGCTGTGGTTTGTACTGCATTAGCTGTTTGCTCTGGCCATATGCAATAAATTTCACTCCCTCCTAGAGCCACAGTCTCAGTTCAGTTAGCCATCAGGAGTTGTGGAGACACTACAAAGGAACCTTTCCTTTGTAGACAGGGGAAACAATGCTAAGTCGTGCAAAGTTGATTCTCCCTGCCTTGATGTAAAGTACCCCCTGTAATGTGGATTTGGTATTATCTCAATGGAGGTGAGTTTAGTGGAGGTAGCTAGCTCTTCCTTCCCCTGAGTGTTCTCAGGTCCCAAAGGGTGAAAGGATATCAATGAAGGCCTGACAAGCCAAGTCCCGCAGATCAGGGTCTGTGCACACTGTCTTCAGCAAGGGCTGTTTCAAGGGCTCCTTAGAGTGTGCCCACAGCTGACTGCGCCCACGGGATTTCTGGAGAACAGCTTTGCTGATGGATTCCTTCTCAGGACTCCTGAATGAAGACAAGTGCAGGCAATACAAAATTACTGGATCAGTACTGCTCTGAACGTAGGAGGTCATTGTCACAAAGACTTCTCTCTAGGCACTTTCTTTCCCAAGGCAGTGATCACATATCTCCTTTGATTATGCAGGTAAGCAAGGACAGGAAAATGTAGTTTCTTGTAGATCCAGAAGGGAGAAGACTTGCAAAAAGAAGTCATTTTAGAAGACTAATTTTTCCTTTACTCTCCAAGGCCTGAGATGTTGTGTATCCTCGCCAGCTGGTAAATGCTGAAGAAGGGGTGAGAAGTAAGAATAAGGCCTGCTGGAAAGAAATAAGTCCAGCTGGCGTTCTTCTGCCCTTCGCTTTGCATTTCTGCAGAAAAAAGATACAAGTAGGCCATGTACCAGAATCTCTGCACGTCCAAAGTCACACTTAATTGCAGGGAACAAAAAGAAGAAACCCAATCAGAAATGGGAGATGCCATAACATCCTAGGCTTTAAGGATCACTGCAGATTAACAAGAACTTTCCTAGGGCGCACACTACACAGAGAGCTTCACCTGAAATGTTCATAGGAGAACTCCTCCAGGGTGTAAGGCTTCACTTTGAGATCCTCTTCATCAGGTTCATCCACGTACGAGTTCTGTGAAGCTGTCCTCCTCTGGTCCGGAGACATCATCAGCAAACTCTGGAATGACACAGCCATGTAGAGACCACCACATGGGCACAGGTCTCTGCACACATTGTCAGGTGTTACTCAGCATATACATGCAGATGGTGTATACTAAGCTTGAGTGCTCTGCGTTGCAGGAGACCTTCTGTCCCCTAAGCAGCGTCTTTCAGAGATTCAGGAAAGAATTGGGAGAAGACGACTCAAGGAAGTAATTTCCATAGACCCGGTAGCAGTGGCCATCAAAATGGGTGGGATTATCCAAAGCACAGCACTTGTTAGAAGTGGACCTGCTAACCACTGGTGTGCTTTTCAGCTTTTTACTTGGTAGCACAGCATCCAGTATACTGAGTCTCCAAAACCCAATTGTTAGCAGAGTGATCAATGGGAAACCTTGTGTTGACTCCCTTGAAGACTATATTCTTTTAAAGCAACCTGCCGCACTTAGAGTTTCTCTTGAGACCTAATGTCTGTTCACCGGTCGGGCCCGGTGTGAATGCAGGAAAATTCAACTGCGCACCCGTTTCCATTAATTGCTACCAATTACATGCACTGAAATCCTTAATGGTGAATGGCCTGTTATATTGAAAGTCATTCCTTTTGTGCAAGTGCAGTCTTCTCCTTACAGTTTGGGCTAGATTTAGTTTTGTTTTCAGACAGCACAGAATGAAATGCTTTGCTTCAGTGGGAGGTATAGAACTTGTCTGCCTTTGGAGGAACAATTAACTTCCGGTTATAAGTTCAATCGTATTTAACACTGTTATTATCATTTATCTTCCAGTCTCCTCAAAAAGAGCTCTCAGCTTTTCTTACCAGCACTTGACTAGAGGGTTTTGTGAGAGAAGGGATGATGTAGATCTCTTCCAAAAATACATTCCCTGTTTTGCCTGTCCTTTCATTCTGGGCACAGATCCAGTCAGAGTGTGCATCCAGCCTTTTGTCTTCAGTCAAGATCAGCAAGTCTCCCTTCTTGAAGGACAGGATGGCAGGGTCTTCTGGAAAACAGAATAAGGGAGTACTGTTCAGGCTTGACAGTCCAAGAAAATGCAATGACTGCAATGTAAAAGACAGGGGAATTGTATTTTGAAGGCTTGAATTCAATTAGCAATAGAAAGTGATTTGTGTAAATACAGTAACACTTCAGAGAAATCACTTAAATTTCCTCTGACAACCTGATTTTGATCCACTGAGAGCAACGGCAGAACTCCATTTGATTCAAATGGAAGCTGAATTTCTGTCTAGAACTGGCAGCAAAGCAAAGAAACTCACTAGTTGAAAGCAGATGAAGTTAATGTTTACATTCTAATACATTCTTGTCTGTTCCAGCCAGCTATATTCCACAGAAACTCCCAGTTTACCACCTCAGTGAAACTTTTCTGAAAAGTATTTCCAGGGAACCCAGCTCCAACTTTCTACTATAAGCAGGCTGAGTAAGCAGGATGAGTTGTTGGACACTATAATATCTGAATAAAATATGCAAAGAAGTTGAAGGGAGAAGAAGGATAATTTGTGTGCAAAGGTATCCAACCACATTGCCTTATGCTCTGTACTGCTGCGCTGATCGCTGTGCATTCCTCCTGGAGCAGAGGGACTCTTGCTGAAGTTCTCCCACTTCCCTTTGAGCTCTTTCGAACGGGTGCTGTGGGTTCTTTGAAGATTTCTTCCCTACCCTGTAGTACAGTTATAGGACTTACCTTGGGATTTTTTCTCATGCATTGCCACAGCAAATCGCGATCTCTTCTTCAGTCCTTCCAGGAACATGACCACCAGTTCAGCAATGACAACGCTGTTTACAGATGTCAGGACAAACTCCTCGGCACGAAGCGTGATGAGAGTGCAACTCTGTCCAAATGACTTCACCGCCCTATGTGTTATTCAACAGTTTGTAACCAGAGCATCTGACAAACTTACAGACCCATCTGCCATCACCGCCAAGGCACCTACATCCCCTTGCAGATAACTCCCTTACAGTGAGTATTGGTAGTTCTTAATTTGCCTTCTCATGAGTTGGTAGGTGTGAAGGACTGAAGTGGTTCAGGTTCACTCTGGACTCCACCAAGTTTTGTACAGAAGTGCTTCATTATAGACAAAAGAACACCCTTTTTTTGGAGTAACTGGGCAACTAATTAAATCTGTGACCGTCCTTACAGAGGTACTTTTTCGGTATGTGAGACCTTATTCTCTGAGTGATCTAATGCAAGGATAGATGCCCTGAGCAAGCCA
The DNA here is from genome assembly GCA_013398295.1 of Chionis minor. Classification (NCBI taxonomy): domain Eukaryota; kingdom Metazoa; phylum Chordata; class Aves; order Charadriiformes; family Chionidae; genus Chionis; species Chionis minor. The sequence continues at coordinate 438,120 of VZSF01011039.1, read as the reverse complement.
ATGGTTACCCTCTTTCCCTCAGTTATCCTGTTCTGGTCCATCACACCTGAGAAGTATATGAACTCCTGGCATGCATAACAGACGATGGCTTAACTATGTTATTGTCCCACTCTTGTCTTGCTGCATGTCTGTCCTTCCTTACACCTTTCTGACTGAGCAGGATCATCTTTCCTTCCACCAGCTGGGAAGATTCAGCAGTTTCAGTATTTCCTTTATAGGCTGCTCAGAACTTGTCCCTTTCTGTTTCCCAGACCTAGGCTAAACCACCTTTCCAGGCTCAGATCAAATCACCTGGGGGGAAGACAGAGAAAGTCCACCTCCCTGCTACAAGGAAGACCCTTTCTGAGTATGGTCAGAGATGCCTTCTTCAGATCTTGTCTTTCTGGTGCACTCACCTGTTCGTGTGAATGCCGGTTATCTCTGGGAAGGTTAGCTCAAGGAGACGCTTTTCTGACTCATCCAAGAAGCAGATACCTTTCCAATTTACGGCAACAATAAAGTGGTTTTTGGGCAAGCTGGGACCTGAAAATGCAGAAATAAGTCCTTATCAATGCTATACAAGTCCTCCTCTATTGGTCTTGTGTCTGTCCTCTACTCCCAGGCTCCAGGCGTTACCTGAGAATTTAGTGACTTCAAAGAATCGTGAAAAAAGCAAAGGCCACTGAAAGCGTGCAAAGTCTACAAGTTGTTCCTTCACAGTCTGACGGGGGAGACGGTCCTGCGTGTACGGGGCCTGCAATATAAAAAGATACCCAAGGTTTTGTCAGTAAAATCTGGTTTGCATGATCTGCAGACCTGATCCCAGAGGTTCCCAACAGCCCTCCACTATCGCTGTTGTCAAGGATACCTGGAGAAAGTCAAATCAGAAACAGCCTCCAGGGGCTCAAGCCACATGCAACTGAGGCTGCCCACAGGCATGTGGATCCCAAATTTCCCTCAAATCCCCACAGACTGACCTGTTTGGAGCCTAACACACTCTGGGTGCTATGGAAATAATTCAGGTAACTCATCCAGATCGTTCCACCCCATGCCCATCCTGACTCAATTTTCAGATGTAAGATAGAGAGCCTTAAAAGATACTCTATTCAGAAATTTAAATATACTTTTTTTGTTCTGCCCTCCTGTTGAGCCCAATATGGAAGACTGAGTGGAAAGGTTCTTTACTCTCCTAGTCTTCATTAACTGAGATATACAAACTGAGATATTTTTCCTTCTTCCCTCAACAGACCATTCATAAGAGGAAATGCTGAAAGAAGCAGAAGCTGGTGGTTGAGAGTGGCTACCCAGCAGTGCCAGACAAACCTCTTACCTTGGCATGTGCGTAGGTTATAAGGCTCACCCACTTTTCCAGGGGCTTGGACTTCAGCTGTTTCACTGGGATACAGTCGTGGAGCACCTTCTGCACAAGTTCATTGTGGATGGAATCGCCAAACTGGATGTAACAATATTTTGCACCTATCTCCACCAAATCCTCCTCCTGAAATAATTAATCCATTAAAAGAGGCCTAGTAAGCTATCACAAAATTGAGCTAGCCTCGTTTAACCTTGAAGCCAGTTTGGGAAAGGGGTTTTCTCCATTTTTGTCTGGATAACTCTTGACAGTCATCCAATATAAGGAGGGATGAACTTCACACAATCATAGCATCGAAGAGATTATTAGCAAAGATATTTTAAAAGGACCCAAAGCACCCTTTTGGACATGCCTCCAGCTGCCACATGAACTGAAAGTTGCAGGAAAAAAAATAATTATTAATTACAGCTGCCAGCGTGACAGCTGGCACAATCACCCAGACAGGAACTGTCCATTAAGAATCAGAGAATCGCTTTGGTTGGAAAAGACCTTTAAGATCATTGAGTCCAATTATTAACTTAGCACTGCCAAGTCCACCACTAAACCATGTTCCTAAGCACCACATCTACACGTCTTTTAAATACCTCCAGGGTATTTAAGACGGGAAGGGTTGTTCACAGCCACTAGAAACTTCATTCATCTTCCCGCTTTTTAATGTGGAAATATTAATATGGTTTTGTCTCTTTAGGAGAATGAATAACGAGACCCACCTTCTCACAACGGTACTCTCCAAACCGGATGCCACGAATGACTTGGTGGTAAATGAGATCGGTGCTGATAGGATCCTCCTGGGAGTTGTGCCAGGGAGTGAAGATTTCCTTCCGGAAGTAGAGTCGCCAGGGCGCATTGCGTTCGTGTGTGCCCCGCTCCTTCACCAGCTGTTCACACTGAGAGATGGCATCCAGGACGTGATCTCGTCCCCCGCCCAGTGACCAGACCTACAATAAAGGGACACTGCATTTACTGGCATGCCTACTTTGGATCTGAGTGAAGGACAGCAAACCCAAAGCTCCTGGTCTCCTGACAGCAAGAAAAATTTTGAAAAGGTAAGCAGATGGATGTGCAAGTTATGCTTTGGTAAATGTGTGTATTTTTATGCACAGGGAAAAATAAGTTGGAAGATAAAGCAAAGCAGCTCTGGGTTGCAATCGTCTCTTTGTTTCCTTGTACTTTGTTTATTCCCTGTATATCCTCTCAAGTGCACATGCAAGTGTTGCTGTAATCTTAACCAAAATTCCATCTCTGAATTAATTTCTTTGCTATTGATACCTAACTCCGAGCACCAAGATGCCATCCTGCTGCGTATGTCTGGTTTACAGCATTATTTTTAAAAAAAGCAAAGGGAGGCAGAGACTAAAATGCCAGCATGTGAGCTAACAGCAGCAGCTCTGGCAAGGACCTGGGCTTTCAGTGCCACCTGGTAGGGGCCACATCACCACCCGTGCGTGGGAGCAGGGAGACTAGTCAATTATATGACCTGGCAAAGGAAACCTCACAGCCCTGCAGCAGGAATTGCCGAGCAGCTAGCCAGCAGAAAGGCAGAATAGGATTATCAGGTCCTGAGATTCAGCTAGGATTCAGAAGTGATTTGGTCCGAGCGTAGGACTGGGATGGGGATGATTCCAGAACTCAGAAGGAGTCCTCAGTGAGACTGGGTGGACAGCAGCAACTCCACAGAAAGAGAAGGGCACTTTCAGTCTATTTTTCTACACTTTACCTTATCAAACACGGCAATGTAGAGTGAAAAACCAAACACATCCTTCAGTTTGTTTTTATCTGCTATGAACTGACAGATCTCTTTGGCAATGGAAGCAGAGTCTGCAGGGACAGTGATGCTTTGGCCGTTCATCAGAGTGACGTTAAACATAATGGGTTTCTTCTGCTTTGTTGCCTGTAAGTCAGAGTTAAATGAGAGAAACAAATTATGGGCAAACCTTACTTTTCTGTGAAGAACAAAGAAGGCATTTCGATTTAAGAGCTCCACATGCTGTACACCCTAGTCAACAACCGTTAAGTGAATCTCCAACGCCCACATAGTTTCTTCAATGCATGGTGAGTCTTAAATAAAGATTACATTCCTGGAGCAGCACTGGCCTCAAGTTCCATCCTCCCCACAGCTCAGGGGAGCTGATTATCACATAACAGTGTGGACTGATAGACTTTTCATGAGCCTTATTTAGCCTAATGACTTTTGGGTACAGTTCTACATGCATCAGTGGAGAGAGATGGCCTGCAGCAAGTATTTTGCCCAGGGAGACGAACGTTAGGCAATAGGGTCACTCAGATTTAGGAAGGGATTGACCTGAGGTCTTCACTTGAAGCGTGTGTGTGTATATGCATACGTGTGTGAGTTCTAATTACTAGGGTGACATTTAAAGGAAGCGGGAGGGCAATATAGCCCTGTCATACACACTTTCTCCCTCCACTTTAAAAGCATAAACCCTGCTTAGTTCTTTCCATAAATGATGGTAAGAGCTTCCCTCAGGAGGTGGTTCTGGCCTGTGGCTCCTAGGTGGATGGGGGTATCTCCCTGCAAATCATGTGTTTTAGCTTACATCCTCCATTGGATTTACGTTAACTGAATAGCCAGAAGAGGTGTATCTAAGAAGCTGGACAGACCAAGGCAGCTGGTCTTCAATCCCCTTGTGCCATTGATTTCCATTATTGGACTTAGGGAGATCTGTTAGCACAAGTTAGAAAATGCAATTCAGCACGAAATGACACAGATCAATATCATTAAGCAAAACCAGAGTTGCCACCTGAAGTTCCAGCCAGCTTGGAGGTTCAGTCCGTGCTCCGTTGACATAGGTACGTCTCAGACGTTCAGCACAATATGGTGCATAGCCTGGGGGCCCATGGTGGATGAAATTCAACAGGTACTATATGTAGAGACCATAAGAAGTTAGGAAACAGTAATCCTCACAAAGCATTAGAAACCTCTATACAATAAATATTAGACAGTGAAGACTTTATACTCATGATTAGGTTAGAGCAAGGGTTAATGTTTCCAATTGAACAGCCTGAAGTCTTGTGACATTCTGTATGAACAAAAGTGCTGGGAAGAGGGCTAATTGCAGGTTAGGACTGATGATGATGGTTACTTCTAGTTTTACTGAGTTCTCTGGCAATATCAATAGTTGAAGTCCGTGATTAAGACTGGACATTGGAAGAGAAGGATTGGATAAACTGAGCTTTTGGAGTTTGAATGGCTCTGATATCCTGGATGACATGGTGTAAGCATGGACTTGTATTTACATGCTTGTATTTAGTGCAAGCATGGGTCAGTCAGCTGGTTATTTTAATGATTAAGAATATTCCTAGAGATAGGGTATGGTCATGTCTTACATGACTTCTGCATGGTTCACAGTCTTTGGATGAAGACTGGCATTGAAATACATCTATGGCTGGTGTCTGGTTTGTTCCAAGTAGTGTCCATTTGGCTGCATAGTTTTTTTAGATTTAGATTTGAGCTAGGGTGTCAGTAAAGCAAGGCTGAAGATTCAGACATATCTACGGATTCTGTTTGCCTCTGAGATCTAGGAGGAAGGCTAATGTCACGTTGGAGCCAAAGGTTGTTTGGTTTGGTTTTTGTGGTGAAGCAGATTTATCAACCATTTAAATTTGGAAATTAATGCATGATGAATGATGAAAAAGCCTGCAGCTCTATTGGATTTTGTAGGGCTTAAAGATGTAGGGTAAGAACTGGTAAAATATGGGGGGTGATTTTATACTGGCTTCCCGAGTATATTTAATCACTAGGATTGTAACTGGGGACACCGTTTAAATGTTGGAAAGGCAGAACTGGAGAGGTTAAAACTTGCCAGATTCTTTGCAGATTACAGATCTAAAATAAGGGCTGTGATCAACAACAGAATTCCGACTTGTATGACATATAATAAAAAAGAATTAAATGTGACTACAGCAATCATTTATTTAAATTCCCAGATAAGCACATGAGATGAGATAGTTTCTGCTACAATCACAACACCAGCTGCTATGGCAGCCAAACAGTCTGTATCAAAACATCAAAATACACAGGAAGCCAGATCAGCTAAGGCACTGAAGCTGCTGTAGGAAAGGTTAGTAGTGTACCTTCACAAATGTGTCTGAAGGAGGAAAGCAACCAAGGCAAAGTGACAGAAGGATCCAGCCTCGAGCATAGCTGCTCCTGTTGCTGTTTTCAGTGAGTTGTTTGCAAATCTGGCAATAAATCTCATCTCTGTAACAAAACATGTGAAAGCAAGAGATAATGATTCACTGTCTGAACTGTCTTTGGCTACATTTCCACTGCGAGCTTGGCATGACTGCAGCACGATGAAGTAGATCTGAGCTAGGCTTAATCACGTTAGCTAGGATACCACCTGTAATGTACCCCGGGAAATAACTGTGCCATTGGCTTTGGCAGGGAAAGGCTCGAGGTAGACCTAGTCTCCTTTGCCACCCCTTGTTACTTGAGCAGTTCAAGTGCAATTCCCATGCTGGATTGCCTCCTGTGACAAGCACAGGGACTGTGCAGGGATAACAACTGCTGGCTCATCCAGCTGTGAAATGGCATTGCTGTCCCTACACAAGTGAAGCTTGCTCTAAGCTCTCTACAGTATGTGCCTTGTATCTCATGGTTCTTGTCTGTCTGCTCATATGTGGATTTTGGGATAAGGATGGGAGCACACCATGCTTAATTTTATATTTTTAGTAAACTTGGAGTGGGTCGTTGGACAGGAATGGATGAAAGGGCCCTTCAGAGTGAGCTTCTGAAAAGGCAAGTTGCCTGCAGCAAGGATATATGGGAAACATGCAAAAATCTGCATGCAAACAAAATTGCTATTTAAAAATCATCCTAAATTTTCTGGACTCTTGGAACACACATTTGGCAGTCTGATGTGGGAGGACACAAGGTGGATGAGGTTTTGTTCCCAGATAAGGCATATGATGAAACACAGACTGAAGGAGTAGATACTTGGCCTGTGGCTGTTATGATACATTGATTGAAGGCAATTTTTGCCAGCTGAGGATCTGCTTTGGGGAGCATCTTGACTAAACAAAGCAACTGTGGAGAGAGGAACGCAGCCCATGACTGAGGTCAAGGCAGGGCCTGTGCCCATGGGCTTTGTTACAGCGTGCGTAAGCTAAAGTGTTGCATACGCTAAAACGCGCTAAAATGGAGGAGAGAATTCACAGGGTTAGGTCAGAACTAACCAGCTTGTGTCTTATCCTCACACTGTGCTTGGTCTAAGGTCCATCCTCACACCACTTGTGAGCAGGATTTCTTCTTCTTGTGGTTGATATACTCAGCAAGCCAGACCTTCAGCCGTCTCTGATTTGGGGACATTTCTTTAGGGCTTAACAACAGGCTATTGGCAAACTGAGGTTATGAATACTTCTCATACACCTAGTGTACATTAACTCCATATTTCATACTCTTCTGAGTTTTCCTTCTCCCTCATCCTGTGTTCCACCTTCAGGCGTTATGGGGTTACAGCTCTGAGCTCTGCCCCATTGCATATCTGTGGGGTGTTCAAAAAGCCATACACGGAGGCAGCTGACCTAAACTACAACATAAAGCTACCAGAAAAGGCAGAGCGTCATTCTCTGTCTCCTCGGATAAAGGTGAATCATCCTCCAAAGAGGTGTGTGGCCTACAGTCTCAGTTTTATGTGACTAGCTTGGGCTTTCAGTCAGGAGATAAATATGAAATATTTCCAGCATTTGAAGTGCCCCGTGACTGTGGAAAGGCGACGCTGTATTTCCTTGATGTGATGGGTGCCTGGTCCTAGAAAGGAGGTACAAGTTCCCTACCTGATGGCAGGACGCAGGATTGCATTGCCAATAATGAAGTGCACTTTTTCTAGGTTGGACATAGGTCTCTCAGAGATGGAGCTGTCCTCTTGGAAAGCCTCTTCTCCACTTCTCAGCTGGCTGGCCACCTGAAAGAAACCAAGCAGCACCCCAGAGTGCTCTGGAAACCTCCCTTCTCACCAGGCAGCTCTCCCAGAAATGAGAGACGTTCCTTATCTTTCTGGCTAAAACTCTTTCTGCTCAGTGCAGGAGCAGTTAGGAATAGGCTGTATTTCCCCCCTTCCCTCTCAAGTGAAGTCATAAAATGCAGTGTTACAGCACTGTTACTGGCTAGGAGAACCTTCTTGTGCCGTCCTGTACAGCCCTAAGCACCTGGGGATTCTCAGTCTGCTCAGGGCTTTGGGCAAACTGTTCTGTAATACCAACAATAATAAATTGTTCCCTGTGTTCAGGGGTCACTCTCCAGCAGGAAGGGACAGAGTTAATCTGCCAGAGAATAAATGGCAGCAGTGCACAGGGGAATATCTTCAAAAGAACATGGCATCATGTATCCCATACACAGAGCTGCACTGGCTTGGCAGGGGAACAAGTTCCCAGCTGTGAGGTTGCTGTCACCTAACATCTATCAGACAGTGAAGACAGGGTTCCAGGCAAGAAGACTTAAGGGAAGTAATTTCTTTCCATCTCTTACCTTCCCCGTCAACTTGGATGAGCGTTTCAGCTTCAGGGAAGATATCCCCTTTGAAATCTTGTTATCTTTTCTGCTTTCTCTCTGCAACACATATTATCATTATAGGAAATGAGTTTAATGTACAGCAAGAATGTTTCATTAAGGATGGAAAGATGCTCAAACCGAGATGTTTTTGTTTTGTTGCCTCCTGCCAGAAGGAGCTGCAGTGTCCTTCCAGGACTGACAGGGGCCTGTTTGCATTTCAAGTACAGTAGCATGAAAGGGTCCTTTGCTTTTCTCGCTCTTGGTAGAACAGCACAGAAACCAAGGACAGCAAATGAAAATACAGACATAACCTCTCACCGTATTTGGGCTGTCGTTCCTGAACTGGACCTGGTTTTTCCTGCCAAGTGTGTCATATATCTGTGTCATCACAGAGCCACTCTTGGCGGTGGTGTTCTTGGCAAACATTGCTGGCTCTGGCAGGTCCCCCATGAACCTCAGGATGATAACCCACACAACTAGAGACGCCTGTAGTGGCAGAAAGCACAGTCAGATGGCGCCAAGAGAACCAATGACCTCATGCTGTTTAGATCAGAGCATTTTCTTCCTTTACCCAGTCCAAGTTGTTACAATTCCCATCTCCTCCTGCCATTTACAACAGGAGTTTATTTTCATATCAAACAACATGAGGGCAAAATTCACAGTACTCTCATGCTAAAGAAAGAGGGTGCAGCACTCATGGGAATGTCAGATTTGCTCTGTGATTGCTGAACCCTCACCATTCCCTTTACTGGCACCTTGCAGGTGTTCTGTGGCTGCGGTGAAGTGGAAAACCCTGGCAGAACAGCACGCTGCGTTTACCCACCTGGACATCTGGAAGAGGTAAGCAACTCTTCCAGGAGCCCTCAGGCCCAGAACTAGAAAGCCAAGTAATAGCAAAGTTCTTGCAGCATGGGATCCTCCATTCTGCAAGGCTGCTTAGCGTCAAGAAAAACTCCCCTCAATCCCCCTGGGGTTCAACAGGAAAATTGGAGGCCTGGGCCTCCCCCTTCCGTCCTAACTCACAGATCAGCACCCCTAACAAGAGCAGAGAGGTGGGTGAGCTCTGAAGCTTTTTGTCTCCAGTCTGTTTTTGCCCCCAAAGACTATCTGGAGAAGTCAAAACAAACCTCCGAATTCCCTCTTTAGGCAGACTAAAGATGACCAGAGATCTTGTGTTGGGCCGGTATCTGTGTGAAGTGCCTGCCTGCCAAAAAATGCTAATGGGAACTACTACTTTCATACAAGTACTTAGGACTGTCTGCTTGGCTCTAAAGTCCCTGGTTCCCAGGGCTTCGCCAGAGGGGAAGGGACCCAAGGGTTAGGGGAGCTGTAGAAGCCAGGGATGTGGAGGGAGGGTTCAACAACAACAACGAGCAAGATACCAGGATATTGTCCTTGTCATCGTGGTAGAGTAGTGGGTGACGCAGATGCTTCCGGATATGTGTATGTGTAGATGATCCCTGGAAATAAGTAGCTGCAAACTTTGGGAAGGTGTACTCTTCCAAGCCATCTGCTTCCTCTTCTAGCTCCACACTCATGGGAACCATGTCCAGGTCCACCTCATCCAGCTTGTTAGGCTTTGTTTCCAAGTCCTGTGCAGAACATGAGAAAGAAGTGTATTTTCTTTCCCTGTGCTCTGATATTCTTATTTTATGTTCTTTTTATTATTTTTTTTTTCTCTTGGCCATAGGTCCACCAGAATTTGGTTTTTCACCTAATCCCAAAGCCATTTTCTGCTGCTACCAACAGGTCATTGGGACGCAGAGCTTGTCCTTCTGAGATGCATCCATTCCATTTGACCTTCCTGTCTTGGTCTTCAGCAAAAACATTGCTGATGGAAAATCCAGGTACTATCTCATTGCTCACATGCTCCACTAACCCAGACCATTCTACTCTGCCTACCTCTTCCTACCTGATTCCGCCCTCCACAGCTGTCAGGACCAGTATATCTCAAATTTTGCTTTTAAGAACATAGGATAACTTTGGTCATGAACTTTCAGCTTGTTTCATCCAGAAAATCACTGACAGCACTGTCAGCAGAACATGTGGTTGGTGCCAAGATGCAGAGATTGGCACTATTTGGTCTAGGGTCTGCTGGGCCAAAGAAACAAATGTGCAGTAGCTTCTGAAGACACACAGTCCCCAAATTGCATGGGACCAAAAACTTTGGAGAACTGACCTCTGAAAGCAGATCCCAAAGAGACTGTCTGGATGACTAATTTGGGTGAGACTTTCACTGTACAGAAGTTCATTAAACAGAATTGACCACTGATGGAATTCTAACAAAGTCAATGGACTTACACAAGGGTTGAACATGACCCATTACCAGTCTGCTGCTCTGTACCTCGAAACCTAGAGGAGCCTGTCCTTCTTGGCCTCCGATCATAGAAGGTAAAAACCCAAAAATTTTGTCCACCATTTCTTGGTCGCTGATAACATCTTGATTTGTTGGTTTATTGGCAAGAGCATTCCTCCTTCGTCTGGCTTCTGCCTCCTCTCTCTCCAGAGCAGCCAGGTGTTCCTTTAAACATAGGAGCTAGTTAGGCATGACTGGAACATCGTTCTGCTGGAATGAATGGGTGTGAGCATGAAACACTATTACGGGAGTGTTATGACAGTCAGGTCCAGCTCTGCTAGTGCAGTGTTGGAATGCGAAGTCAAATGTTGCTTGTGCTAAGCAGTCACAAAGACCCAGCACATCGTCAGCAGGGCCTTGCTCTTACAGCTGTCCTCATAGACTGTTGGCCTATTGGTAATGATGTGCAATTTTTTAAGAACTTTATCAACAAGAGATAATACAGGAGAAAGACAGAATTCCTAACAGCAGAAATCCCCACATTATTTAAAATTTAAAAATGTTTTGTGTCCAGGGGCTGTAATAGCATTGTGCACTTTTGGCTAAAGTGCCAGCTCATACTGCAATTAGAAATGTGCATGTGTTTGCCTTGTCCCATTTCTAAAGCATCATTACAAACAGGTTTACAACTATGCCTGCTTTTTATTAAAATATAGCAGTGCTCAGATCTTTGAGCAAGTCCACAGGTGTGAGCTGGGCAAACCATCTTGTTAGCCAAGACACATAGCATTCTGTGTTCCTCCGCCGACATACTTACCTTTTCTAATCTCATAGCTTCTTCCCTTGCTTTCGCTGGTCCAAGGACTTGGATGAGACGTTTCTCTTCTTCCAGACGCATATTCCTGGCTTCCAGCTTGTGTGTGTTCTGTGGACAACAGGACCATTCAGTGACTGTTTCCACAACTGCTGAGCCGGCTCCCTTCTGCCATTAACAAGCTGTTCACACCAGCACTTTATCCCAACAGGGACTCGGTTCTAAATTTGGCATTTTAGGGAACAGGTTACAGACAGAAAGCTGCAAACTGGCTTTGTCCTGTTTGTACAGCATTAATACAGAAAGGAAATCACAGAAAGGCCTCCCACGTGTTATGGACCACCAAGGTAGTAAGTACAGGATTTTCTCTGTCAGCGCACACCAAGAAGCTGCATTAGCATTCCCTTTTGAATGGATCCCTAAGTAACACCATCAGGCCTTGCTGTAGAAATTAACCTTCCCTTGCAGGGGTGACTGATACGCATCCCCATCTTATCTTTTCTCTTCCCTTCTGTCAAAAACATTGCAGCTCTGTCAGTGAAGTTTTAATCCATGATAAAGAACACAGAAAGTGAACATAAACAAAATCTTCTGCTTAACTCTGCTTTCCTACTTGACAAGAGCTCAGAATAAAATATGCCAAAATAAATATCCATATCCAGTGGATGCCATGCTATGGCAACTCTTAGCTGGTCTTTAAATCTCTATCAGAACTTCGTAGAAACAACATGTTCACGAGGTATCTGTGAGCATACCTCCCTCTTCATCCTCTGGTAGATTCGGCGAGCAATCATGCCCCTTGCATATGCCTGTATAACACACACAGCTTTCTTCTGCTCCGCTATCTTTTGACGCATTAGATAACCACGGCACATGGCTTGAAGCCTGATGATATGAGCCCGGGTTGCTCCATACTGTTCAGCAAGCTGCCGGCTCCGGTAGAGGGCCTGCAGGCGCCCAAAACCCAGCATAACCTGTAAGAGGTGGCAAAAAAATAAGTGATTATGGTTCAAAACCATTGAGACTGGGAGTAAGTTGGGATGAGTAGAAGATAACAAAATTCAGTAACTGGATAAAGATGTTGGAAGAGCCTAATGCAATACTGCCCTTTATACTTTATTTTCTGCCAGTATGAATCTTTTAAAACTAGATTACAGAGTTAATTTGGGGACCTGTTCTAGCGAGTGGCTCCAGGAAGTGACAAGGATAGCCTGGTATTATGACAAGGGAAGGAAGAGAGCAGAAATGAAGCCAAGTGAATGGGGGGAAAAAAAAAAAGGGTCGTCCTTGGCGAGACAGGTATGGCAATCCCCAGAGAAGCACCAAAGAAGGATGGGGCAGAGTGCAGGACAACAGCCTGCCTCTTCAGACAGGAATTGCATCACTGATGCAGAATGGAAAACGTTTCTGACTGAAACTGGCAGTTTCTCCTCCTGCCTCTTGCGAACGGGATGTATGGGAGATATTAAAAATAATCCTTGCCATGCAAATACACAATATGTAAGTTCCCCCAGTATGGTGTGGCTTTCCTCACTCAGAAAACCCACCATATATAGAAGATCAGCCAATATTTTTTGTAATGTGAGATTGATATAATGATCTTTCTGCTAATTTTTTACAGATTCCCAGTTTTCCTGTAACAGTTGTAGAAGACACTTTGCTCATAGCATGGTGGTGATGTACAAATGCTAGCCTTGGACTCCTGATGAGAAGTGTGGGATCACTCATATGTCAGGTCACCGGAGCCTGGCCTGCCAGAGGTTAGTTGGGTTATTATTTCACCAGAAAGCAGAAATGTCACAGGTTCAGCAAGCCCGGAGAGGTCCCAGAGCCCTCCTTGGACTCTACAGCCTCCTTTACACCCAGCCATCTTGCTTCTTCTCCCTTCAGTTGTGAATATCTTCATTCCTAATACTCCACTCGCTCTGGCAGGGCATAGTGTATAAACACACAGAGAAATACATGTACGTGTATATATGTGAAAGTACATATATAGTTGTATACAACTGCATCTTACCAGTCTGAAATCCTTCCGGCAGCAGTAGCCTCGCCAGGCAGACTGAATGGCTACAGCAGACTTCCTCTGTTTCAGAAACTGCTTCCTAAGTAGACAGACAAGTGAGGTGACAGAGAGTAGGTTATTTCTGCTGCTTCTTATGATAATAGTAAAGAATAAGGTAGCGTTGTTTTCCTTTTACGGGATGCCTACCATCTGATCTCAGCCTTACCTGATGTCTAGGAACTCTAGGGCCAGGAAAGCTATTGTTAAACTAACTAGCTTAATTATTAGTAGATACCTCGCCAGGGCAAGTTTGAAGCTCAGCGAGGGCTGTTCTTCCTGCTTCTGAGTAGCCCAAGAAAAATATTATGTTGCAGCAGAAAGATTAGTCTGATCAGATACTTTTGTAAGACCTGCTTCAAGGTTATCCTCACTCAAAGCATTTTGTTTGCTTACATGTTCTCCATGCTGATGAAAAGGCCAGAATAGGCTGTTTTGCCTGACCTTTTCTGTCAATAAAGGCCTTAGGAGATTTTGCCTAGACTCAGCTCATTCTGCAAGTGAATCATAGAATCACTTGGGTTGGAAGAGATCTTCAAGATCATCGAGTCCAACCATAAACCTACACTGCCAAAACCACCCCTAACCCATGTCCCTCAGCACCACGTCTACCTGTCTTTTAAATACCTCCAGGGATGGTGATTCCACCACTTCCCATGGCAGCCTGTTCCAATGCTTGATAACCCTTTCTGTAAAGAAGTTTTTCCTAATATCCAACCTAAACCTTCCCTGGTTTTCCATGGTGAAGTAGCACCATGAATCAATTGAGCTCACAAAGTGTTCTCCTGTTTTCCCGTTTGCTAATAGAAAGGATGAGATAGGAGCGTTACTAGTCCTCCTTGATACATCTGGGCTGACTTTGCCCTTAATGCTGCAAAAATATTCACAGCAGCTGCGGACCAAATTCATTGCTGTGGTGAGAGAGCTCTGTAAGAACTGAAAAAGCCCTTACACCAAGCCTGGATAAGTTAACTCCTCCATCTGATGGCCACTTGCTCCCCAGCGTCCTAACTGCCAGGACTAGGAGCCCATCTGAGCAAGATGAACTTCCCATGGTAAAAGCTGTCACACTGTGGCTGTCATAAGTGGCATGTAGCTCTGACAGTTTAAAAATAAAAGTGACTTTTAGGGAGAGGTGTTGCTCTGTTAGATAGCCCGCAGAGTTTGGAAAAGTTTTTGGGCATTTGTGTCCAAGTTTTATAGTTCTTGCTTCTCTACTGTCAGGAATATTCCTAAACCAAACCAGGATTCGGTCCTATATTTTGGTTTTGGTTGGGGGAAACAAGATTCATATGTATAAATCATGACGTAAAGAATTTAATGGGGACAAACATTTACTTGACAGTGACTAAATTTCACTGCTGAAGATATTTAAAACCAGACAAAATGAAATAATTGTGCATCTTTGGCAAAGAGAAAGACTAGTTAGTGTCTAGCTGATTATCTTTTATGTCTTGTATCAAAGAAGCATTCTAAATAAGAGAGTCCTTGTAGCTCTGAGAAGGACACAGATTCCATGGGGAATTCCTGCTTTCCAGATACCTACTGTTTACTAGAAATATTAAGTGTAAATCTTCCTTCCAGCCCTTCCTCTTCATACAAGCTGCATTTGCCACAGCCCTGCATTTTGAAAAGCATCGTGAAAATAAAGAAACTGTGCCAGAACAAATGTTTGTGCAAAATCTGCATACATGCACTGTGCACTGTTACATGATGAGCATTGAATTCAGGGCCAGTAGAAGGTATGGATTAATACATTTCATACTCAAAAATGCTTCACCGAGTGTGTTAAACTACACCACAAAGATTACTACTTCAAACCAAAGCAGATTCTCTTCTGTACGATCACTGACCTGTCCTTCAATCCTCTCATCACCTTCTGGATAAGAAGAACCTTTTCTGTGAGTATATTTTGGCGTTGCAGCTCCAGTACTGTATCATGATGATCCTGTTAAAAGAAAATGCGGATAAGCCAGCTGAGCAGACAACCCCTCAACTTCTGAAAACTGGACACATGGTCTCAAAAAGGCCCCAAATCAGCACGATGTAGTGCAATTAAAATGCATTTGTGGAACTGCAGTAGGAAGAGCACACGCCAGCTGACCACACCATGTCTGGCTGCAGCCATAAACAAGCAGAGAATCTGCCTGCAGTAAGACTGTTTTTACCTGGGCGAATGCTATGGACAAGGAGGTTCCCTGCAACAGTGTGCTGGTATCCCAGTTCTTTTTTATGCCCAAGGCTTGAGCAGAGACTGATACATTGCAGTGTGCTGGTTTAGTTGCAGTACTGGAGCACAGGAACAGGATCAGCCTCTCCTACACCAAGCTGTGTCCATTCAATTACTTACTCTTCAGGAACAAAGATCCAGCCTCGGAGTCAAGAGAGTGTTTATAAGAGAACCCAGTCCCTCTGGGTCACCACTCTTGCAGAAGCAGGGCAAGCTATACTGTAAAACACCCATTTTTTTAGGGGAAGAGATAATAAACTGTCCTTTTTACTTACTTTAAGGAAAACTTTGGTCTTTCCAACTTGCCAGCTTTCATCCTTGCCCAGCACTGCTTCGGAGATGCTGATACAGCTCTGTCGAGCATCATTCTTCAGCTGATGTGCAAAAGCATCATCATGTTAGGGCTTGGTTGTGAAACACAGCCGCTGTACTATGTAAGGATCTATTGCCCTGCATTTCAAAGGGCAAAAAACAGAAACAGATGAGGTCTTACAGACCTCTGGGCTGACAGGATAGTGAATGAAAGTGGTTCAGCTCAAATCGTCAAGAAGAGGAGGAACGTGGCTGCATGGCCAAATGTTCTAGAGTTCAAGTGTGAGGAGGATGTTAGAGACCTCAGAAGCGTGTGATTACAGAAAAGAATCATCTGAGGGCAATGGGGATGTCACCCTGCCTGGGATGTCTGTGTGGAGCAGGTCAAGGATAGCTGGACCTAAAAGCACCCTACCATTTCAGCTAAGGTCCATGTGAGTATATAAATATTTAATGATAGTTACTGTTGTGATGACAACTCTCTCAACTGTGCCAGCAACAATCCAAGAACTTTCTACTGTGGGAAAGACTAAATAAGCAAAAGTTAGATTAGCCATAAACCGTGCTTGTAGTAACACACCTGTTTTCGAAGAGACCATGGCAGAAGAAATCTGTATCTGTCAAAGAACTCCTCAAAGCTGTAGCGAATTGGGTAGCCAGCTTTCCTGATCTGAATGGTCTCCATCATCCCTGAATATCGCAGCTGTTTGATACACAGCTCTCTGTCGAACAACTGAAAGGGAAAGCATAGAATCATAGAATTACAGAATCATAGAATCATAGAATCACTTGGGTTGGAAGAGACCTTCAAGATCATCAAGTCCAACCATAAACCTACACTGCCAAAACCACCCCTAACCCATGTCCCTCAGCACCACGTCTGCCCGGCTTTTAAATAGCTCCAGGGACGGAGATACCACCACCTCCCTGGGCAGCCTGTTCCAATGCTTGATAACCCTTTTGGTAAAGAAGTTTTTCCTAATATCCAACCTAAACCTCCCCTGGCACAACTTGAGGCCATTTCCTCTTGTCCTATGGCTTGTTACCTGGGAGAAGAGATTGACCCCACCTGGCTATAACCTCCTTTCAGGGAGTTGTAGAGAGTGATAAGGTCTCCCCTCAACCTTCTCCAGGCTAAACAACACCAGCTCTCTCAGCCGCTCCTCGTAAGACCTGTTCTCCAGACCCCTCCCCAGCTCCGTTGCCCTTCTCTGGACACGCTCCAGCACCTCCATGTCTCTCCGATACTGCGGTGCCCAAAACTGAACCCAGCACTCGAGCTGCGGCCTCACCAGTGCTGAGTACAGGGGCACAATCACTGCCCTGCTCCTGCTGGCCACACTATTCCTGACACAGGCCAAGACACCATTGGCCTTCTTGGCCACCTGGGCACACGCTGGCTCATGTTCAGCCGACTGTCCACCAGGAGCCCCAGATCCTTTTCTGCCAGGCAGTTTCCAGCCGCTCCTCCCCAAGTCTGTAGCGCTGCCTGGGGTTCACCTAGAACCCCAGGATTCGCTGCCTGGAATCACCTAGGTGGGAAGAGACCTTTAAGATCACCGAGTCCAGCCATAAACCTAACACTACCAAAACCACCACTGAACCGTGCCCCTCAAGCAGATAAGGAGGAGATTTAACACTGCCAGAAGCTACACATGCAGCATTACTCAGAACATATCTATTAATCTCCAACCTCAGAGTGCCTGCAAAATGGCCTACTATGCTTTTTTTAATTGCACTTCTTATTTCTTTTGTTCCCTAAATTAATTCATTACAGGCATAATCAAGTCACCCCAAAGGGTCTTCAAATTTGTGTTTATCGGCAGTGGAAACAGTCCATTAACTTCAGTCTGGCTTTAGCAACCATTTTCAATTCTAGAACTGCAGTTCCGTATAATTTTGCAGGTGTGAATAACTGCAGTAGGAACTTAGGCCCTTTGGGCACGGCCACTCAAAACAGCATGAGTGCAGATTAAAAATAGACTCACTGAGCCACATACAGTACTTTAAAAACTATTAAGTCACTTGACCAACACCATGCGAGGTTTTAATGTAGAACTGAGTCATGATTTCCTGAGCATCTTAATGACAAACCCTCTCCTCCTGTAGATGTTTTTGTAAATTAACAATGCTATATTCTACCACCCTTTTTATTCTAATAGTAGCCTGTACTCCAGCTCTTCTTGCCTGAAGTACAGATAGAAAACACTGCACAGCAACCGACAGCTTTTTCTCATTAAAAAGTTTACTGAAAACAAGACCTCACATTGTCAAAACGTTACCAGTGGTTTCTTGTAGTCATTTGGTTTGATGCAGCGGATGAAGTATGGCTGGCACTGCTCCAGGATTTTCATTAATTTTTCCAGGGACTGCTTGAACTGTCCTCCCAGAGTGGAGAGCCGTTTGGTTGTATCCAAGCCCTGGGAAGAGTAAGCATGTGCTGACTGCTACATCATTCACTGTCAGAGGGCCAGGTCATAAATCTTTGTATTTTTGTACCGTGTAACAATATCACACAACTGCCAGAAAAAAACCCCTATCTACATGGGAGCTAAACCTGCCATCTGTATCTTATTAATTTGGGGTATTCTTGCGAAAAAACCCCACTGATCTCCTTCACCTACTTGGGCACGAAGTTCTAGCTGTGAGGGTGGTTGTGGTGGAACAAATTCCACCCACAGGAGCCCACACAGGCCCGTCTCTTCCAACAAGGGCTGTGTAGCTCCTGGGTGCCAAGCTATTACTCATGAGTGTGTGCCTGAAAGCTTGGTGAAAAACAGCTACTCCCAAAGCAATAATAACCTCCAGGCCAGACATTTTGCTGCCATCTCATAGCTAACCAGGAATTCTAAAAATCCCGAACAGCTCACTCCTTAGTGGTTAGGATGACTGATTGCCTTGCTCATTGTATTAATAATGTAATTTTCAGTAAGCACTGAAAAGGAAAACTTTTGCTGGAGGATAAGGTAAGAGCTAGTCTATTTGTGGCTGCATATAAAGTGCTTTTTGTCTTTATGCTCCTTTATGCTTTATGCTCCTGGGTTGAAATTTCTTCCAAGTTGCAATAGGGTAACCACAGAGGGATTGCACTTGGCTGGCTGCAGTGAGCTCCTGACTTCCCCGGCTCCTCTGAAAGCACAGTTCCACCTATGTCTTTTTCAGCAGATCATCACAATAGGCCTAATCTTCTACCTCCTGTATGTTTTAAGGGCACGTTAAATTACGGTGACAACAGTACGGATTCCAAGTAACAAAAGGGCTCCACTGGTCTTTTACATACAAGCATGGAACTAATCATTTGAGGACGAGACACCTAGTTTGTTTGTTTGGGGGGGTTTGGTGGGTTGTTGGTTTTCTGGGTTTTTTTTCCCAAGTAAATAATTTAAAGTCCAGTGGCTCCCCTCCCTTTCATGGTCTTTACAGTACCTCATTCTGCTGGTTCTTAACGTTTACAGTGCCCTATCTAACACGCAAGCTGCCACCTTGTGCTTTAGCTACAGGGAAATGCTGCCCTCCAGCGACCAAACACTCATGCCTTTGGAAAACAGTTCCTGGGAATGTCTCATAGCAGCTCAGATGCATCTTAGGGCTAGCAAGCATCTGTTTGAAGGAGATACGATAACAGCATACACATATTTAAGCGGTGTAAGAGTTAAAAGCAATTTGCACTCAGATCTTAGAGGCCTTTCTGCTGTACCAGTAAATCAGTGGGATGGCCACACAAGTCTGAAGCGCGTGCCCTCATAATCTTACACATATAAAACTGCAAAAGCTGAGTTTGTTCTTGAGGTGGTGGTGACTTTTCTCCCCTAGTGAGTCAGGAGAACAACTCTGAGACCTCAGGACAGCAAAGTTTCTTCTTCATTCACTATTCTTTCCTGTAGCCTGCTTCTTAGGCTTCCCAGTGGTGGCCCAACACATTTGAAATTAATAGGGGTATTTCAGCTAACTTCTGTGCAATTTAAAATGGGCAGTAGCCCACATTTAGTATCTCCTTTCTTGACAGGCTGCTGTACTTTCTAAATGTAGGGAGGGTTTTTTTTTCAGTAATACAACCTTATTTATAGACACAAACATTAGAGCATTAGAGCAATGTAGATAGACCTGATATTTCATCTGAAGGTATTCATAGCATTTAAGAGATGCTAAGCCAGTTCTCTGTTGCTGCTTGTACCACTTCTGACATTCTTCTCCCCCAGGATGTTTACCTGTCCATGGCCAGATGTTCTGGACAGCAGAAAGCCACACTGGGATAAAGACTGAGGAAGAAAGGACAGGTTCAGAAAACAATGCCAGGAGAACAGACAGATTAACAGGTAAGATAGCAAGCTGACTGTTTGCTCTGTACCTTGATGGGAAATCTCAAAGATCAAAACATTAAAAGCCAAAGTGCCTTCACACGATGATGACACTGCATAGTTGAATGCTCAGAAATCAAGGTATGTGAAAGTTGCAACGGGGCAGAGAACTTGAACTCTGCCCCACGCTGTTTCCAGTCCGCTGCACTTTACAACCTCATTTTCAGTAGGCATGGGACAAGGCTCTCTACTAGGCACAGATGATTCTGTGATAATTAGCCATCATGAACTTTGTCACAAAGCGTCTGGGCCAAGAGAGAGAGCTGAAGTTGCAGCAATATGCGGGGCAGTGAGACTGGGAGGCACGGACTGACATTACACTTGTTTACAGCATGAACACCAGACCACGACTTTTCCTGCAGACTCCTTTGCAGAAATGAGTTGAATGAAAGGGACAGGGATTTGCAGAGACAGTGCAAAAGAAAGATGAGGTCAAGAACAGCCAGAGCCTTATGGAAGGGAGGAGAAATGAGTTGTTTCCCAGTACCCAGTGCCAGTAAGCCAACCTTGGAGGCCTGCTCAGCTCCAAGATGCCGGATGGTCCCACGTCCCAGACTAGGTGTGGTTGTTTCCACTTGGAAAATCTCTCTCAGAAATTTGTTTTTGGAAGAATGAACCACTTGCATTACGTTAGCACTCAGTGTGTCCCGATTTTTCTCCAGGAAATCTGTATGATGGAAACAAAATCAGCTTGTCATCTCTGCAGCCTGCTGACTCTAGTGCCACTCCGTCTAGCTAAAATCCACTTCATTTACAGTAACTTACAGATTAGTTTAAAGTAATCCTCCTGACCTCTTGATCTGACTTCAGATCAACACCACCCTGGAGTGCCACACATCCAGGGTAGTTCATGCGCTTCTCTTCACCCTCCGTATCCAGCAGAGATAGGCTCACCTTTTGATTCGTAAAAGACAACCCCAGCAAAGTGGTTGATGCCAAACTTGGTGTCATGGTCACTCTTAGGTGGGATGTAGACTTTACTTTTGCCATGCAGGGAATTGATTTTGACGAGCATGGTGGTTTCCGTGCCCTAGAAACAAGTACAGGTTAAAAATGACGGTTAAGCAGATTCCCCCCGGCACCGGCCTGTGCTCAGGGAACAAATAGAAGTAGAGCTCAGAGATAACACAATCTCAAATTTTGCCCTCTATTTGTGTAGTAGATCTGGAGGAAAGTAGTGCCAGAAGTGTCCTCCCTTTTACACAGACCCTTCTCTCAAGCATCAGAACTGAACACACCACTAGAGCATAAGGCCTGGTATTTTTGGGCTGTATACTAGCCCCCATAACATTACTAAGATCACCAGGTGTGCTGAGTATTTCCCCAATCTTTGGACCTCTCAAGCAGAGCCCCTCACCGAACTTCCCATGCCATCCTACCCAGCCATGCCCTGAGGGGTGCCTGCTCCTTCTCCCAGGCAGGCACTTCCCAACTGGTGAAAAACTCGGAGATCCCTGGAAGAAGGCTGCCCTGAGCAGCTACCAGTCAGCATGCCCAGATTGTGACTGCCGCAGGCAGCTGGCTGCTTCTCTGCAAGGGTTGTCATCACAGTCTTAATTCCCTTGTGGTGCGTGTGAGGCTAGGGCTAGTGAGTGCTGTGTTATCTGAGAAGTCATGTGCTCCAGGAATCACAGACGAGATCCTTTCTTGTCCTGACTGCAGTACGCACAGTGAGGACCACCCTTTCTTGGGGAAGAAAAGGGAAAGCTGTCTGCCTGTCCGTGATCCTCTCAAATTGTTACCTGAGGACCACAAATGAGCTGAGGCAGGAGCTTGCTTTTCTGGACAAAATGCCATCTGATTCCTGTACCAGCACTCCTGCTTAGCCTCACCATGCTCTGGAGACTATGAAAATGCTCTGCAGGGGTGTCTGAGATCAGATGATACTTTCATCTTTGCTCTTCTGTTTGAGATGCCAGGCCTTTGAAGAATAACAATTCCTCACAACTGTGATGTTCCTCAACTAGGTCTGCCATCCAGGAGAAGAAAGAGCAAGCTGAAGCCCAGAGCAACAGCAGAAAAATACTCAAACAATACGTGAATTCAAAGATTTCCTAGGAAGCCCTTGTAAAATGATGTGGACTCCTTCCTTCTCTGGCTGGAACAGCTGTAAGAGTTTCAACTGTGAGGTACCAGGAAGAGCACAGTCCAGCAGAGAGTGAAGCATTTGTATAGTGAACTAATTTAAAAGGAACATCTATGGGGAGAAGACGTGGCCTCTCATAATCCAGAAGCAACCTTTGCACTTTTCTGTGTGTAAAGCCAAGCGTTACCTGTGAGCTGTGTGCAAAGCCTGGCATTACAGGTGAAACCAGAAATTTACCTTTGGGAACTTGCTCTCTTCATCAATGAGGGAGATGATATTCATAGGCTTGAGTGCGATGACTTCCAGAGCCTGGCGGTTATCAGTGAAGTCAATGTTATTCCAGGCAATGTTCTCCGCAAGGTATTCCTCTTGCTCCAGCTTGAAGACATGGTGCACGAAGAACTGCTGAAGGTGCTCATTGGCAATGTTAATGCAGAGCTGCTCAAAGCTGGGGGGGGACAAGACAGGAACCCATGGTCATCCGTGGCTCGTGCTGCACTGCTCTAAGGTATTTGTTTATTCTTGGTGTACCAGATATTCTACTGTGATATTCCACACTGTTAATGATCACCACCACTGCATGTTGCCAATCTGAGCAATATAAGGGATGCATCTTCTACCATGATAAAATAGCTGAAATGAGCCAGCTGACAATTGAGTGTTGCTGAGTAAGCAAAGAAAGATCTTGTATGTGTTTCAAGAAACTCTAGAGAGAAAGGGGAACATATAACTGTGAAAATAGCTTGACTGTATGCGCGCGTGATGTGTTTTTACTTGCACTGGGACTTCTTTTGTTAGTTACTCCTTAATGCTCCACCTGCATTTCATTACCTGGTAATTGCTGTGGCACACTGTGCGTGCCAGTGGAGTGCTCACCACAGTGAGGCGCCGTGTGGATTGCAGCCTTTGGGAATAGCATAAAATAATAGGAGAGAACACAAAAGATAGAACACGGGCTGAACAGATCCTAGCCCAAGTTCCAAAAGTCAGTGAGGAATATTATCGTGTTGAGAGCAAGCAAGATGCTTGAAATCCATGTTGAAATGGATTGGAAAAGACTGCAGAATATGTGCTGATGATATGGCACCGTACAGCTGAGAGAATTGCTGCACCCATAGAGAAGGGCAAACAGAAATGGTGCTTTGGGACTGAAACCACCAGTAGGAGAGGTAGTAGTGGGACAAGGATATACTGACCAGGTATTTTGCTGACCCCAAAAATGGATGGGAGAACACTGAGCAAAATGGAAGCATGAGCTGAAATGGGAAACACAACATGGCCTCCTTTGTACTATATGCAAAATGTATCCCGAGAGACATTGTAAAAATGCCATGGAATAAGAAAGTTTGGTACAGAGACGTGGGACATACTACATCCTTATATAGTGCCTACCTGCTCATAGCAGCTTCATAGCCATCACCTCTGAGAAAATTCCTGAGGTTTTAGAATAGACATGTGCAATGCACCAAAATGAAGGTTGCGGGAGGAGGCAGAAATATGACCAAGACCAAAGAAATACGGAATCTGTGCATGATCATGATTGAGAAAATTCAGTGCTTTTCTGAGAATCAGGATGGTAACAAAAGAGCAGGTGTCTGCTTGGTTTTTTATTCTTTCACTTTATAGCAGCTGCTTTTCAGCTTCCCAGTGGAAATTAATCCTACCTGTTGTTGCTGAAGTTTTCGAACCCAAAAATGTCCAACAGCCCAATGGACCGACATCTGCCTTTAGACTTCTGAGAACTGGGGTTGAAAATGGCTGAGTTGATCTTGTTCACTATCCACAGGAAAATCCGTCCATATATACCCTGAGGAAAAAAATTAGAGAGGAATCAGAGCCCATCATTATAGTCTTTGGACACAGCTTACTGCTTGCTATCGTGCTGCTGCAATGCTGTCAAACTATGCCTGAAAACTAGGAGGGACAGGAGCCCTCTGGGTTAATGTCTGCCACATAAGGCTCCTCAGCCAGTAAGACAGATAGCTTTGAAGGCATCCCTAATCTTTAAACGGAGAAGATGGAAGCACCAGTACCTTCACAAAGGCATCCCTCCCATCTGCAGCTTGAAAAATGTTCAGAGGCCTGGACACACTTTCTCCTCGGACAATGATGGAGAGGTTTGTGAGGCTGCTCTGGAGTTCACTGGAGTCCACCTGGAGGAACAGTCATGGCAACCTGGTCATTCCAGGGGGATAAAGGAGATCCAGCAAAGTCTGTCTCAGGAAGAGGGCCGTGACAAACTGCCTGTCCAGCAGCATTTACTGGAGGCCTGCTCTCCCAGTTAAAGATCTCCTAGCTGAGAGAGACATCTGCAAGAGCATCACTTGAGTGTTAGCAGGAAGAAGGGGCCAGGCCCATTATACGTGCATCCATACATAAATACTCCATGGAGACATGCTTTGCCAATGTGCTCAGGGAGCAAGGAGAGAACTAGCAGGAGAAGATGAGAGTCCATTACCTCCAGCAATTTAGTTGCAATTGAAAAGTGTGGTGAGTCCATCACATCAGAGCAGTCCAAGTTGTCGTACACAGCCGCTACAATGAGGAAATAGTCAATCTCAGGGTGAATCATTTCCGCTACAGTGGGGGGGCTGTGCTGCTATTGCAGCCGTATTTCTGTAACCCTGTAGCTCTGGGAATGTGGCAAGGCAGTGAGTCCTTTTTTGAATGTCCTGGGTTTGATGATTTTACTAAGGAGGGTCTTGATTTCACCCAGGCATCCTGGGCTGTATGGGGTCCTCACAACTCCAAAACACCAGGCTAAAAATAGCAGCAAAACTGACAAGGTTATTCATTTTAAATAGTAGCTATTGGGGAGCTGGGGAAATGGTATCTGACTTCAGAAAATGTGTTTCTGAAAACATTTTTTTCCATGTATCTGGCTTGTGGGAAATTGACGCAATAAAAGGGAATGAGGGAAATCCCTCATTTTAGCAGCCAGCATTCCTCCAAAGAATCGAGCTGGCATCATTGTACTGGGCCCTCTGTATCACAAAGGGAAAAGGAGTCCTTTTCTAAAACGTGGCAGCTTCTGGCATCCCGCTGGTGGGTGTCTCAGGCTGTGCCTGTGCCATACCAGAAGTACACTTATGCAGGGAAGTGTTCACCCAACCCAGCCAGAAAAATTACTGCCATCATCTCCACAGCAAGCATCCCTCAGCTGCGCCTGTGTCCTCTGGCTTGCGTAGCACAACAATCAGCAAATGTAACATGGCATTATATTATCTGTTGTTTCAGATTGTGTAATAAGGGCCTATTAAGAACCATGGAAACCTGACAGCATGACAAAATAATAATAAGACAATGTTTTTTAAAACACTGGGCAGTAGAGTCACAAATCAGAATTTCATAGTGCTTATCTGCCTGCCCTTCCAACCCTGTCCACCCAGAGAAGCACAACCTGACGTGTACAGATGGAAGTGGCAGCACCTTTAGGCCTTTACCATGGAAAGGCCAAGCACAGACAATGCTGAGTTTGCCTTCAAAGCACAGACAATGCTGAGTTTACCTTCAAACTCTACATTCCCCAGGTGCAGGATCACAGCCAGCAGCTTGCTGATGTCCCAGTGCTCTGCGTCCGAGAACATGAGGATCTTCATAGCCGAGCGGATGTGGGCATAATCCTTTGTGTCATTCCGGCCGTCACAGGACATGCAGTTGCCCTGCAAGACACCACACCCCCAGGTAAGGAAAATCCTCCCAGTACCCATAGAAGGAAGAAAGGAGCTGCAGGCTGAAAAACCCTTGTACACAACATGGATGCTCTGTGAGCCACTAGCCACAAGATGCAAAGTAAAAACCTATTTAGATATTCTATATGCCCTTCCCATGGCTGTTTCTTCCCTCATCTCTACTCTTAAGAAGAACCCATTAGCAAAGGGCTAAATAATGCATTTTTCCAGGGCCAGGCTGAATACTGGGGAAGGCAAAAAGAAAAGCTGAGGGGAAGGCTGCTCTGCAGCATAGAACAGAACATTTTGACGAGGCTAGCTACACTTACAAGGCCATGCCTGTTACCTTGGTCTCCTCTCTCTGCCTTGTCAATGGAGCCCTAATCCCAAATCAAAGCAAGTAGGATTGGATCAGTACTAGAGGGCAAATCTCAAAATAAGAATATTAGAATCTAGTGGAAGACAAATGGAAGCATCCAAGGCAGTATCAGAAGAACCTTCAGCACAGCCTGCACAGCAGATCCTAGGATGCTGCTTTTGATGATAGGAATTAGTTTCAGCCCTAATGAAGATGGGAAAATGCCTTTTTTATCCTTGCTATTACCAACGACATAGTGTGATGATTACAAAAGTGAAGTATTTCTAGACGTTTCAGTTTACAGCATGTAAACGTGCCAGCCTGTGCCAACAGCTGACCTGAACAAAACCACGGATATGTTCTCCTTTAATCTAATCCTCCTAGTTCTGTATTATACTGCCCTACTGCTGACCCAAGGAACTTCACACCTTTTTAGGGAATGGCCAATGTGTGAATTACACTCATCAACTCTTGCTGCAAGATTTTAAAAACATTGCATTTGAAAAAATCTCCAGCAACTTTAATGATTTTGCTCTTGAGACTCTAGAAACAGCTTTGTAGGCTTGATTTGATTTCCTCTGAAACCAGATACCCAGCTACCATTAGCTTCAGCAGAGACAGGACTTAACTCCATTTTTCCACAGCTGTAGAACTGCCCAAATCAAACCAGCTGATAATATGAGTATCTGTGCAGGCTAAGGAACAATGCCTTTCATGCCCTAAACTAATCAATTAGCTATTTTCAAAAATCTCAACTATGAACATCCCAATCCTCTCACTATGGCAACATAAACCTAGACATAGATGCTAACATTAGCTGTTGGAGGTTAGATTGAATGCCAGCTTCCTGCATTAATGTATATAAGATTTATCAGATATATATACCTGATAAGTATTCTCCCTAGCTTGAGATCTGAAATGTGAGTACCTGGGAAAGTGGGGGATATTTCCCACCTGCTTTAAGATGTCCCTTATGTTTCTTAAGTCTGACGTTGATGGAAAGCTTTGAACTGCCCCAAGCTGGCTCCCGCTGGTGGACATTACAATAGATCTCTGAAACTGAGGCTCACAGCACTTTTAGTGTTACTGCTTCTGGTAAGAAAAGGACTGTTCGGATTTGGTAACTACCCATCTGCAGCTCCTATTGATTGTAATTGCTTACTGGGAGAAGAAAATGGTAGTGGGATAATGGAGAAGAAAGCAGAGACTGTTACCATAGTGAGATAAGTGTACTCTGAAGCAGTGCCCAGATTCAGCATCTTTTTCTGCTCTGTATTCATCCCCATTAGCATGCAGTAGAAGATGTGATAGTTCCTCTCCTCTGGAGCCTAAAAAGACAGAAATAAGCCAATGGACAGCCTTGTCAGCATAGGCTTGTAGCACAGGGGAATGGACATCCGCCAGTGCCCTTACCTGCCGGCAAACCCGGGACTTCTCCAGAAGAAACTGTTCTATCCGGGCTCCTTCTATCACACCATTTTGGTTGAAGTGGATATCAATGTATTTCCCGAAGCGGCTTGAATTGTCATTTCGAATTGTCTTAGCATTTCCAAAAGCTGACGGGCAAGGGATAGAGATAGTATCTGGATTATTGCAGTTAATGAACACCAAGTCTATTTTTATGCCCTTCTTTTTTGCTACTGCTTTTCACACGTGTTCCAAATGAAAGTGCTAACAAGCACTGAAGGATGTCTGGTCTCCAGCTGATTCCTAAAGAGAGAGGCAGCCATACTCTCCATCCAGATAATTGGGTCCTAAAAGACATGTTCAAATGATCCAAGTGCAGCCTGTATCTGGCCAGCCAAGAGAGCTGAGCAAGTCTGAAGACCTCCAGAAGGACCTACTGGGACCACACTTGATCCCTCTATGGAGAAAGATGGGTGTCTCAGGGAGCTCCTCTATAGATTCATCCATGCTTGGCCAGTCACTTTGCCACTATCTAGTGCAAATGCTAAATCAAGTGTCATTACCTTGGGCTCTGCATTCCCAAGAATTCTTGTGCTCCTGGCAATTCCAGGTTACATACTATAGTGGAACCTCCTCCTGCAGTGTGGGAGCTGCTGTGGACTTCATGGGGACAGGGCAGACAAGTATAGAGAACTTCTGCCCTTCATCACTGGTGTTTCAGAGTTTTTAGCAGTTATGCAAATACAATGGTTCAAAGATCTGTTTCTGAATTTTTTATCCTGATACAAAAATCCTGTGATAAAGGTGGTAAATCAGACATATTTACTAAATAACCCACCTTCCAGAATGGGGTTGGCCTCTAGGATTTGCTGCTCTATCCAGGAATGCTGGCCACTGACAGCTGCCAAGAACTGTAATATTAGCTTTGTGCTTTCAGTCTTCCCAGCTCCAGATTCTCCACTGCGTAAGAAACAAGATCATTACAGGTTTCCTGTCTTCTTTTTTTGGCTAGGGTGGCAAAATGGCAGACCAAGTTAAAAAAAAAAAAACCCGACACATATTTACTCTGTGAATGTCAGATCAGACTGTCTTTCATGGAAAGCTGGAGAATTTTAGTCTTTCATGATCTTACCTGCTAAAATTTAAGCTGGTTTTTAGACTTAGGCTGAGGACTAAATTCTCCCACTGATTAAAAAGAAGCAAATCCATGAAAGATATTCTGCACCAGTGCAAATTAAATGATTACCTGCTTTTCTTCTTTAATGCATTAGCAATGCTAGTCTTAGCACATCAGCTGAGTTGCCTCAGCTATAATCAGATATTATTGCAATGAGACTATCTGGTTCTTCACACTGATGATTAACAGAAAATGGATACAAGTTATGTGTTTATAGAATGAAGAAAGCTTCCCTCCATCTTCAGGTTAGCAGAGGTTGGTTCTCCCCAGGAAATCTCTATTCTCAGAAAATAGATGTGACATAAGTACCATGTCCCTAAAGTAAAAGATAGCCTTACATCACACGGGCTCGTACTTTATGTTTCTACATGTAGTGACCATGTGCAGAATGTATCACCACATTCAAAGATTCTGGTGGAAAACAATGGACTTCAGAAATCCCTTGCTTATGTTTTACCTCCTGCAGCCCTAACTGAAAATGAAGTAGCAGGGGAGAAAATATTTGCTTCCTGTTGTCTCTAGTCTTATCGGTGCCCTTCCATTTGGAAGATCTCCTCTGTCCACAAAGATGCCCCAAAAACATGCCAGACTTGGTTTCTGCTACTCATCCTCTCTCCATTCACCTGATCACACAGCACTGGTCTCTCTTATTCCTCTTCATATTGAAATAACAGTTGTCTGCAATGGCGAAGACATGAGGTGGCAGCTCTCCAATCCTCTTGTTACTGTACAGTCTGATCTGATCAACTGTGTACAGGGGCAGCAGCTGGTATGGATTCACTGCTACCAAGATTGATCCTGTGTAAGTCTGGAAAACAGTTAGGAGCGTTACCTCTAGCAGCAAGCCCGCAAACCAAAGCTGCTTGCAGTATAGATAGAAACAGAGGCAGGAGGAAGCCTGGGAGATCCATAGCAGCACCTAGGTGAGGTTGAGAGCCTGGTTCCTCACTATAAGCTGCTATTAAATATCCCAGGAAGTGGAAATTTTTGCAAAAGGAAGAATGCTAGCTGTAATCTCCTTGCCAAATCACAGCTCAGTTCACTGTCTCAAGCTAAAGCACAAGAAAGTCCAATTTGACACGGCATTTTTGTGTATTATCATAAGCTGTTTTGCAGTGTTTTGTTAAGCCGCTTTTATGTTCTATTTCAGACGTAGCTGCACTTTGCTAATGAGCAAAGTTATGGTTGTGTTATTCATACAGTCATTTAGTAACTTTTGTAAACAACAGCACTGCTGAAATGAAGGAGGCTGTTGAAGTCTGTGGAAATGCAAGGCATTGAACTTATGTTCAAGAAAGTCATCTACAGACTGGTAGAGTCTAATATAACAGGTCTGTACATGCATCTTAGTAGTTATAACTGCAGCATCTATAAAATCAGTCCTTGTTTACACTAAACATCACCACATCTGTGTTGTAAGACACACTTCCTCTTCTATGAAGGCAGCAGCGTATACAACATGGGAGGCAGAGCATGCAAAAACCTGAATATTGTTATCATGTTACAAACTGGGAACTAAGGAACAAAGAAACTAAAGTTGTCAAGATGCTCGGAGTCACAGATAAAACCTGCAATGGACAAGAAATTAAACCAGGTGTCCTAAATATTCAGATTTATTCTTTATCTATTACATCAAAATCAAGTAACCATTGACTTGGACTAGAGGACAGTCCAAATCATGTCATTGTGTACTAGTTAGATTGATCCTGTGTCACAGCTCTAGGTAATAGCAGCACTAAGCTGTAGAGTGGACTGGATTTAGCTGTCAGTCAGTCACTGGTGGAAATGATCACTCTAGGAGAAAGTAAGCAGGGTCACTTCCTATGCATGTCTCTGTGATCTCAGAGACTGCTCTCTTCGCTCTCTTCTTCACAGCCAAAGGGCTTGAATGAAAGAAGAGAAAAACTACGTTGTGTCTCCTTGGCACCCTCAATCAGTAAAGGAAGCAGAGGGCCCCATGTGTGAAAGGCTTGCAGGCTGTTCGGGTCACTCTGCTAAATATGTAGCTCAGGTCGTTCCTGAAAGCAGCATGTCTGGGGACCTTAGCACTCACATAGATTTTGTGCTCCTGGTGGCGGATGAGGAGGTTGTGTACTATGCCTGCTTCGTGCAGATCCCCGAGGCTGATCATGTCTTCCACTCCTTGGACAGAGGAGGGGTGCATCAGGCGCACCATGTGCATGTTCCGAGCCGTGATCCAGTGTTCCTGAAACAGGCAAGGCAGTGGTTTTCATGTGTTATGCTGCTGCTCAGAGGCAAACAAAGGAGAGCCATGTTAGGCCGGAACAAGCTTCAATATGATCAACGCTTAAACAAGCATATTCTAACAAACAGAAGAGTGAACTACAGAAATTAACTGGTTTGCTGCTCCCCAGGACCAGATGACTTAAAACACTTGATGAAGCCATTCAAGTGGGTTCTGGACATCACTGAGTTTAGCATTGTTCAAAGCACAGTTCTGTCAGGTCATCACAGTCACATCAGGTATGAAGTAAGGAGGAAACCCCAGTCCAACTGACTTTAATGGGATCATGATTTCCACCAAATTTAGAGATTGGAACCTGTCCATTTCCTTTTCTTAACTACATAGGTATAAACTCTAGCTTAGGAAGCGTTAACTCTTCACAGTATTGGGACCTGGGGATTCTAGGGTATCACCCTCTACTTGGCTTATTTTTATGTTCTTTCTTTCTATCCTGCCAGCCATCATCAAAGTCAGACTCTTTGGCTAGATGGAGCTTTGCTCTGACACAACAGGGCCGTTCTTTTGTTATTTTTACTTCTAAATTGTGATGCTTTTCTTTTACAGAAAGTTATAGCATAGCCCACCTTGCCTTCATCATCCTCCAGCAAGATCCGTCCTGAGTCAGCGTCCTTCACAACTGCCCCGATAGGGACAGTAAATTCACTGTTTGGTTGAGTTTCCAGCCATACATGATCACCCTGGGGAGAAGAAAAGCTTTTGTCAAGTACAGTGACAAACTTTATGCCATGTAGCTCACAGGCGTATATCTCTTGGTCTTAAACTTTTAGTGATTTGATTTCTTTAGCGGTGTTTAACCAGGTGACTTCTTACTGCTCGCAGGCAGAACAATCTAATGATCAAAGTATTGAGACCTCTGAGTTCTACTGCCAGCTCCACAGCTGACCTGGAACGTGACTTTGGACAAGGCACCAAGCCCGCAAGAGGGAGTGAGGCAGCACCTTTTGCAAGAGACTGGCGGGGGGCACAGTGAATGCTGGTAAAGTGCCTTGGCAGCCTCACATTAGCTATGGTGCTCTTTGAGAAGAGATGCTTGAAAACAGACATTACCATGAAAACCAAAACCAAACAGATGTACAGACTAGACGCCTGGAGATGTAGAGGGCTCTGTTACAAGAATTTTTAGATATATATTCTTTGTGCTATAGCTGAAATCACTTAGAAATGTGAATGCATCCATGATCTCTCTTCAGAAAAAAACCCCAAACATACTTTATTCAGCCCAGCTCCTCTCTTCGCATTTGTAGAGGCAAAGCAACACCTTGCCTCTCTGCAGAGCAAGCGAGCAGAGCTGCTCTGCTGTCACCAGAGCTATGGTGTGAGCTATGGCTGCCCTTTCCTAGGAATGAGCAGCATCTTGCCTGTGCTTTTGTTCTGGTTATGCAACCCAACTCCAAGCCTCCAAGAATATCTTCTCTTGCTCCAGGCACTAATACAGATTAAAACAGAAAGCTTGACTGTAATGGCTGGAATGAAAATTGAACAAAGCTGTAGGTCAGATCTTCAATGGGTAGTTCATACTTACACCTGCTGAGGAACTGGCTTTCTAGCTGAGTGTCTTGTCTTATACAACTTTTGTTATGTACTGTAGCATTTACTGTCAAAGTTTCAAGTTTTTTACTGAAAAATTATTTCTTTTTCCTCCCAAAATACTTTATGGGCTTACGTTGAAAACCAAACAACTGCAGAGTAAAGTATCTGTAAACACTGCACAAGGTTATGAAGAAGGTTACAGCCTAACAGCTCTTACTTGATTTGAATAAAACTCCAGAGGTAATCTGTGGACTTTCAGTGCCACACCTTGTGACAGAGGTCACCAGCTCAGCATGAGCACAGCCAGGCTGGGCAAGACACCTGTGCATCTCTAGTCTAGATTGATATTAGTTTGTACCTTGTACTGTATTGTTACTTTCGTTCTGAGATGGACCATGACATTAAGGTAATTTTCTCCTCTTTGGACCTCAGGCTAGTTGGTAAATCACAGCAAACAACAGGACTTACCTTTCTGAAAACCACCATTATGGTTCAGATCACTGGATGTAACCTGCAGCGTGAATAAGAATTCAAGATTAGGCCAGAAAAGGGCTCAGGGTTTGATCAGAACAGACAGTGGGGTGGAGAGGTTTCCTTGTAAAAATAACAGCAAAATGCCTTAAAATAATTATGTTTATAGATTTCATTAAAGCAGAAGAGATCATAATAAGCTACACTCAATGTAGAAACAATGAAACCATCTACCTAAAGCAAAGTTCTCCAGCAACGGGGTGGTGGTCTGCTCCGAGTTCTACCATATAACCCTGGAGATACTCTCAACCCTGAAGAAGTTTCTGTGTGTGTTTTCATACCCAATAGTTCCGTCAATCAAACACTGACCACACTTATTGGCTGAACTTCAAGTTTGGCTTACAAATAAAAAGACCCCACAATGCAATGCCCAACAGAGTTACCTTTGGCTGGTCCGTTGACCCAGCTGCACAGTTCCTACAAATGGCTAGCTCAGTGACACAGATTGAATTCAAACTCTCCTCAGATCCTTGGTTCCCTCAGACTCTCAGAGCTTGAACCTACCACCATATAGAACCTGAGGTCTAGAGTTCACCTTTCTTGGCTGGAATGGGAGGGGTTGCAAAGAAGGCACAAGCAGCAAAATAAGGAATAGGAAGGAAAAAAAAATAAATGAGAAGCTCACTATCAAGAAAATAATAATAGTGAAATAATAGTGAAAAGAGTGGTGGCCAGAAGTCTACACCAGTGCTTTGATTAAGGGATGTTGCTGTTTAGGCTGTGATCCTTGGAACAACCAAGGAACCAAAGTCTTCAGAAGCCACTTTCCGTCCAATACACTACTGCAGCTGGATTTTGGGAGTGATTCCAGGACTAGGTGTGATTTGCTGGCTCCCACTTTTGCTACAGCGAGGAGGCTGCTATATGCCTTTTACTGTGTGTGGGAAACCACAGGCAAAGACTGTGCAAAGTTCCCTTTAAATGTTTCCGGAGTTCCAGACAGGGTTTTTTTCCCTGTTATCTCTTCCTACTAGGAGGAGTGATCCCTGCACATCACGGCTGTGGAGTAACCTGTGATTCAGCAGCTGCAGTGTGCAGCAGACATCAGTTATTAGCCCAGGTCTCCACAGCCTCATATTCACAAACTTCTCACGGCTGTGTGATCCATCCTGCTCCCCGCATTTCTCTGAAGGAGCTCTCCCTCTATCCATCGTTCCAGCACACCCAGAGAAAAGGCTCAGCTCAAAGTTGATAATAAGAATGAAATGCTTGCAATAAGCCAAATGCTCTATAAAATGCTAACCTTGGACCAAAATTAATTTTTACCCTTTACCCTCTTATTTTTACCCTTTTATGATCTATTATCAATGATTTTTCTTAACATTTTATCTCATACAGATTTTACAACTCATGCTCCGTGAGGACATACTGAATCATCTGCATCCCTTCTGTATGTTCCTGTTTGACAGCAAACAGCTTGGAAACTACTTTACAAGGTGAACGGACACTACAGGACCAGAAACTGATCTTTGGCACTTATTCCAGGCAAGTCCATGACCTGGGAACATTCCCCACGAAGAAGAGAGACACCTGCTCTGGTTTAATCTTGACACTCAAATGCAAATTTCTTATTTTCTCATAGCCTTTTGAGAAGTTATTTTATTCTGCCCCTAAATTATGATTCTTTAGGGTTTGGCCAGATTCTCTGGAAAGTTTAAGCAAAACAAGAAAACTAGAAATAAACTGAGGTGAAAGTTCATTTTCTACCTATGCTATACAGATAATCATCAAAATCCCAGTTTGCGGTACCATTCATATTAGTGATTAATGGGATCCTTCATAAATAATTTCACTGAAATCCTTGAGATTTCTTCTATCACGTGTAAAGGCTTCAAAATCTTATGTTTAAAAATTCTGATAACTATCTACAGTTCTGTGCAATATGGATGGTATCTTTTTAGAGGTACCCAGATTTCATTACTTTTCTGATTGAGTGATTTAAATCATTTTATGATTTATCTTCATTTTATGGTGGAGCTATACAAGTTTCTGAGGTTCAGAAATTTGCAGCTAAATTATCAGAAAAGTGTTCCAAGTCACCACTTCACTTTGGAAAACTCGTACTCTTGAAAAATGAAGATTATCATTAAAAAAACTCAAGGTGAAGTTTGGGGATACCGCTGTTTTCTCCCTCTTGTTTTTATGAACTTCAGTGTTAGACAAAAATGGTGCAGTAAGAGAATTAGAGTTCATTTTATCACTTGTTTTCCTATAACTGCCCATCCGACATGGGAAGGTATAAACAGCTTCCATAAATTATGGTCTTATTTAAAATCGATGGATGCATAAACAACCTTTTCTTCAGACTAAATGGAAGGAGCAGTTATAGTTATATTCCTGTATGCAAGATACTGCCACTGTTGTGGGTTACACCAATGTCCTAACCATTAGGAGGGCTATTAGGGTAGCAAAACAGAAACTGGGAAGTGCTCGACGAGCTACAAGATCTTTGTGCCCTATTTGTAAAGGGCTATACAGTAGCATGGATTGAAGAGGGTTTCTAAGCAAGCCTAGAATGATTTACCACTTTATAGTCATCCTAAGATATGCTGAAAATAACTAATTATCAAAATTGCAAAATGTATTGTGATCCCAAACTGAAAAATAAACAGAAACTTCAAGAGATGACAGACTGCTGATGGTAGAAGCCCAGCGCTAACTCACATTTTAAAGCAGGCATTTTAAATTTAATTTTCACATAGGTGACCCAATAAGAAGAAGAGAAGTGGAATGTCACACTTAATAACAAAAGCTGGCACATGGAGAAACAGCAAGTCCTGTGTCCCCAGCACAACTCCCACTGACTATATTAAGAATCAGTTTGCCCTGTGAGACCAGCGCAACCGCCACAGCTCATCTGTAACTAAGACAATTCTCAATTTTGTAGCACAACTACAAAAATTTAGCAACGCAACATGAATGTGTTCTTTCTGGCTGCTTAGTTTTTTCCTGTTGGTTTTTTTTTTTACACTCTCTCAAGAAGGAACTTCTGTCTTTCACAGTTATTCTTACAGCAAAGTCCTCATGTTCTTATGCAGGACTCAGGAACTGATCTGCGTATTACATTCAAGAACATGATGACCTGTTACTATGAGCGATGCAAGGTGGTACAGAAGCGTGGTACTTAGCAAACACGGGCCACGGGCAGCCAGAGGGACTCACAGCTGACAGATACTTTTTCAACTACGCCAGAAACTAGAACACTGCAACAGCACAGAAATGCCTACCCACAACAAAGAGGGAGCGGTAGGTGCGAACGAGCCGCACAGCCATACTGAGTCACGTCTAAGGTATAGCTGGCTCTGGGTCCAGTCCAAGATAGCAGCCAAGAATGGGCATGTAGGGAGGAGATCCCATATAATCCCGGTACGCACAGTTTCAACATTTCAAAAGCTTATTCCCAGTAAAATTCTACGTGGCTGGCCCCCCGCCTGCTTGGATGGCCACCTTCTGACAATGCCTCGCTCGCTCTGTTGCTTTTCTTTCCAAAGTCATGCACCACTGTAAACGAAACTGCACCGCAAAGGATAGGAGATTACCTCTCCAGAAGAAATCTTCACTGCCTGGCTTCTGCAGCTTAGTTCCCTCTTTTTCATGAGCATTGGAGTAAGAAGGAAAAGAAAGGTGAAACTGGTACTGGTGCCATTAAGGGATCCCTCACCAAGCGCCAGTTCTCTGCTGCACAAAGGAGGAAATGTCTGAAGCACAGTTATTTATTACAGGACTTTGCTCCCAGTTCAGCATATATGTCATTTCCCAGTCAGGTGTTCCAGTACGCAGGAAGGCTAATTCTTGCCTGGGTGAACCTTAAACTTCAATCTCTTCGCTGTGCCTGAATCCTTTCAGATTTGTGGAAAGCACTCCCAGAAAAAAACCCTTTAGTATCTGATCTTAGGCTCCTCTGACACCACTGACTTCCGTGGGGTTCTCTTGGAGTCACCCTGTTAGATAGGAGGAAAATCAAGCCCTCATCCCTCATCTCCCCCCTTGGTTTTGCACAGCTCTTTCTGCAAGGACAGAAAATGCCCATCAGTCTCTGTCCTGTGCAGACTGTGTTTCACAGCACCCGTAGTAGGAGGCAAAATAAACTCATGACACAACTGAAATTGATTGTTGCCCATGCATATAAGGGGACTGGGATTTCCAGTCCAATTGTTTAAAACTTTCTGGTCTTGTTATCATTAATTTATCTCCCAACAAACACTCTGTCCCTGTGTTCCAGCATCTAGGTGCATGTTAATTCCCTATCTGCCCACTTCTCTCTTTCCAAATTAGGACAGGATTGCCAAGAGCTGCTTCTTTCTGGTTGCTCCACATGTACCCTCAGTAATCCTGTGACGAGTAACCCTTCTTGCCTACCTACGTTGAATTCCAGCACTAGATGTGATGTCTGCCAAAGAAACAGAAGTGTAGGATACCTGTAGTGAGGCGGAGACCAGGTTTCTCCAGCCAGAGCAAGGACTCAGGAGCCCATTTCAACCCTAACGGCGAGCCCAAACAGCGCAGAGGAGTTTTTTTCCATCTGCCTTAACCCAACTGTATCACCTTCCACTGTACACAGCAGGTGGCTTGCCTCACTATGCACCATTCCGTATGCCCTTTATTAAACACGCAAATGAAAGGGTGCAATAATTGTGAACATGCCCTAGTATACATAATACCTTATTTCTTATTTTCTTGTTTCCTAGGTTCAATGTAGCTGCACTGTATGATGGGAAACACAGCAAAAAGCATCTGTGTGGCAGACAGATTCTTGGGGCTCCTGCTGTAGTTCCATACCCGACTCAGAGGTAAGCATTCAAGCATAGCAATAAATAGTGCGGAGTAATGTATGTTTATCCACATTACATATCTGTGTTTTAATATTAGCCTCCTTACCTAAGGTTTTTGTTTGAGTTTTATAGCAGAAATGATGATACAGGTGCGGAAATAGAGCTAAGGCCCTTCAGGAGACTATTAGAGAGAGGCAGGAAACCAGGAGGCAGAGAGGAGCGTTTTCTTTAAATTTCTAACTGTGCAAATAATTCTCACTCAAGGATTTTGCCTCAAAGTAGTTCTTTACCAGACTTCTATTTCTGATACAATAGTTTCTAGAAGTCTATATGCTGTATGTGATTAACAAAATTTCAAGTACTGATTTTATTAGGTGAAGGTCAAATAGCGGTAAATAAATCAAAGTACGTACCTTTATACTACCAAGGCAGATACCTAAACCCAAAGCTTTTTGTGTAATTAGACTGCAGGGAAAAAAGTGCCATGCATATTTCTTCAGCAAATGAAACTTGCCTGCTGAAATTCCAAATGGAGCGTGTTTTGGGGCAGAGGCACATTCTAAAAATACGTAACTTTTTAACACTTGTGGCCAAGACACAGTGGGGGTGCTATTTCAGAGAGAAGTACAGTATTTCTGTCCTAGTACGGTATATAAACTGTATCAGATGGAGACACAGGGAACTCAAGGTAGCCTGAAAGAAAAGCACGACTCCTTGTACGGCTGAAATACGTATTGGAAGGGAGATGGATTTCCACAGTTAAGTCTAGACATGCTCAAGAGCCAGAAAACATAAGCTGAATGAGTGGAGACTTGATAGACCAAGCGGAAGCAGGCCAGATGCTTTGCAAAGCACGTGTACCTAATGAGAGACGAGCAGGCGGCTTGCGGAAGGTTTCTTCAGAGAACTGGCTGTGGGTGAAGAGGGGGAGCTCAGATTTGGGAACCCTGCGAGCAGGGAGAGGCAGGAGCTTGCCCACAGTGAGCAGCTCTGGTTACTGCTGAAGACAGAGTTTGGTGAGGGGACTGTGCAGGGCACAGACACATTTGTAGTTGTGATTAGGGGTAATTTGTAGTACGGTCTATGCTGATGAACAAGGCACTGAGAAATACAGCAAACGAAAATTGGATAATCCCTGGTGAATTTAATCCTGCTGCTGTTCAGAGCAATAGGTCTGTCCGGACAGATATGCATTAACAAAACTGCCTCTTCCTGACAGCTTCCTCATTAAGAGATTGATGTCAGGATCAAAGGGTTTAATTTGCACATGGCACCACCTCTCACATTTCCTCTCTAGCTAAATCAAAGTTTTCTAGATGCCTAGATGCCAAGCATCATGTTATGTTAAACTAGTTCTTTTTCTGAGGTTTCTGAAGGGAGGTGTGTTGGATGTAGCAATTTGCAATTTAAACTGCTCATTCAGAAGCCCTCCTGTCTCCACTAACCTCCTTCCCTTCCTCTAAGCAGATTTGTAGCTTTAAGTCGCTGATGTCTGTTAACTCTGAAAGGCATACTACAGGGAACAAAGCGAACTAAATAAGAAGTACATACCAATAAAGGATTTCCAAGTGCATCCCTTGGTTGTCTTGAGCATTCTGTCCCTCAGGGAAAGGCTTATTTCATTCCAGCCAGTTCATGATGTGGTAAAGAAAGGCGGACTGGTGGGGCTCGGGGATTTGTGTCATTACACACCGTCACACACGCCAACTGGGCGCTGCTCACTCTGCTTGCGAGAAGGCAGGTCGTTCTCCCCCGCTGCGCAATCCCATTAAGGTCTGAGTGTCACTCCATCCTTCCTTTGGGGATGCAGCCAAGATGGTATTACAAGAGTATATTACAGGCCGGTAAGTGCCAAGTTCTGGCTCATGAGGGACAAAGGCACGTGCAGGTAAGCGTGCATGCTAGTGCACGCGCATGCACGCACACAGGCCTGCGTTACCTGAAGAATCGCTGTCGGAAGCGATGCCCAACTATTCGGCATTCCTGAGGTGAGGCTGCTTAAGGCACAGGTGCCCCCTCTGCGGTGCGGCGCACGGGGGGATGTCGCACCACTAGGCTCAGGGTTAGGAGGCTTCGTTTCAAAAAGAGGGGAATTCGTAACTCTTAGGAATGGACCTTTATGCCTCCTTTCAGTAAATGCAGAAATTCTCTGTTCTGTCAGCAACGCAGCCTCAGTGCAGCTGGAATTTGGGACAGTGGCTTGCCATCACTGCATGAACATGACATACATGACATAAATGACTAATTTCCAATCATACTCCTGCTTGGAACTTTAGTATGTGATAGACTTCTGTATTTTCTCGGCGCCTTGGTACAATTTCCAGGTACTTTGGTAGACATTGTTCAATCTCTTTTTTTTTTTTTTGATAGTTTCTACTAATGTTTCCCCGTGTCGATTATTTTCTGTTACATTACTCCCACCTTGTTACTTGTTCCTTCCTTAGTGCTTTGACTGCAGAGAACTTTATTTGTTGTGTAATGAGTCACATTGACGTTGTTATACTGCCTTCTATTTAGACAGTTGTAAAAAGCCATTACATTTCTTTATGGAAGTCAGATAAATGAAACACCGGGAGCCTCCTATCACATACTGGCCCATGTGCCTGCTCCTTACAGGGAAGATCCGAGTGAAACCACACAGTGCAAAGAGCTAAAGGCAGTAAAAGTCATACAGAAGCAGCAAAAAAGGGCACGACACCATTTTTCCTAAAAATATAGGATCATATCCAAGAAATATCTGACTCCACTGCCAATTTCTCCTTCCAGGTGAACCACTGAAGAAAATGTTGAGTAATGACTCGATTCGGAGCTCAGCTGTATTAACACGGTACGCTGAACTCCCTGCAGTGTAACTGCGCTTGCTGCTGGAGCGCGTTCGTTAATAAAGGCTTAACCTCCCTGCTGTCCCTTCTAAAGTGCCTCTAGCCCAGAAGAAATAATGACCCGTTTTGCCCAGAGCTCTCCACTTACTCAATTTTGATGTCCCTGAAAAAGAGTGTAGCGTGGAGGATTCTAAAAATCACTGTTGTTTAGAAATATCCCAAATAAACCTCAACACTTTCCTATTTGTCACATGTTAACCTATGCACTCTTAGAAAATGAAGACGTTTTGTTTGCCACAGCAGAAGAAGAAGAGAGGCGGGAGGCCAGCGTGGGGCGTTTATTAAGCTTTCCGTTTTTGAAACAACGCCATCAGCGAGAGGAATCATCCCTGGTAATCTGCTACTGCCATATCGTGGGTGCGCCAAATAATTGAGTAATGCAGCTGCCCAGAGCATCGAGGTTACTAAAAGAGAATACAACAATTCCGGACAAAGACAGGGATCGCTCTGCCGCAGTGTTTATTCCGGAAGGCAGCAATTACAGGGGAGTTCAGGGCTAACTTTCTCTCCATCCCGAAGGCTAAATCTGGAGGAACCACCCACACGTAAACTGGATTGAACCGCAGCTTCAGTGAGGACCTAAATTCGTTAAGACAACTAGTCCTCGGTTTCCACAACTCGCCTGGGGTCCCCTCTCCGGCCAGCGGCACCGTAACGAGCAGAAAAACCACCCAAAGCAGCACTTGGCTCCTGCGATGGCATCCGGAGCCGGCGCGCGTGCCTGGCTTTGCTCTGCCGCCCTCGTGGAGAGATCCGCATTAATTCCTGCTCGCTGGATTTGCCAGGAGCAGATCCATTCGCCTCGTACCGGCTAAAAAGGGTAAAATCATTCCCATTCAAGGCAGTAGATGAAACTTTTGATTTCCCATCTTTTACCAGCACTGGGCGTGTTTTTTACCCGGCGGGCCTTTGCCCGGCCAAAGGGGGGTGTTTTTTACCCGGCGTGCCTTT
This sequence comes from Chionis minor, assembly GCA_013398295.1. Lineage (NCBI taxonomy): Eukaryota > Metazoa > Chordata > Aves > Charadriiformes > Chionidae > Chionis > Chionis minor. The sequence continues at coordinate 396,558 of VZSF01011039.1, read as the reverse complement.
GCCCGGCCAAAGGGGGGTGTCAAGAAAGTCTCCTGCAGTTCCGTGTTTTAGCCGTCATGGCACACTTTCGGGGATTTAGTCTCTTGGAAGTTCCCACAGGGCTCCCCCAAGGAGACATCTCCGGTAAAGTAACACCGGTTTTACACTCGTGTTCGTGTCCCACAGTGACGCAAGGGCTCGGAACAGCCTTTCCCCCCGCAGGGGCTCCTTCTGTTTCCCCCGTTACCCCAGGCCTTGCTGGGAGGACACCCCGCCTGGGGACACCCGCGGACACCCCGCCCCGGCCCCGCCACCCGCTGCCCTGTGAGGAACCGCCATAACGGCGGGGCGGGGCGGGGCAAACCCTGCGGCTCCGCCCCCCCCGCGCGCGGCGCCCCC